>JAPKLW010009261.1:0-12418 GCA_026898455.1 Plectranthus barbatus | reverse complement strand
GCATCAAATCCTAAGTCCAACCAGCGTCAGTGTTGTCTCTAGATAGCTCTAGTTCTCAAAATGTAAAGTCCTGTTTAGGTCTTTTGAGTTGTAAGTCGTAGCTGATCAAGACTCATGCTGACACTGTTCATCAGCATGAGAATCTCTTACCTGGTGAAGGATTTCACCAGCAGACGACTGACAGACCCATGCTGACACTGTTCATCAGCATGGAGTTAAGAGCTAATGACTGGCTACTGTTCACCAGTTGGAAGGATTTCACCAGCAGGAGGCTGACAAATCCTACCAGCAGAATACGTGTTCTGGCTGACACTATTCACCAGCAGTGAAGCCACCAGTCATGGGAGATTCCAAGAGTTAACATCCAGACAAATTGGTAGACTAAGATTGTGCAAGCGCTAAGTCACCAGCAGAGACTGCCAGCACAAGATCACCAGTATGTTCTACCAGTCGGAGGTTACCAGCAGAATTGAAGATTCGCTCTCCCAGAGTCTTAGAGACAAAAAGAAGATTCGTCTGAGGAATATACTGACAAAGTATGACTTTAAGGGAGGATACCTTAAAGTCTATCAGTTCAAGACACCAGTTGCGATTCCTCGTACTGACGAAATAATGCCGTTCTGACACAAAGAGGTCTGTGTCAGAAAAAGCAGACACAGGTATGGCTTTTCCTGAAATTCCTACCTGCCGCCGTCTGAAGTAC
Organism: Plectranthus barbatus; assembly: GCA_026898455.1. Taxonomy (NCBI): domain Eukaryota; kingdom Viridiplantae; phylum Streptophyta; class Magnoliopsida; order Lamiales; family Lamiaceae; genus Plectranthus; species Plectranthus barbatus. The sequence goes on along the minus strand of JAPKLW010009261.1, from coordinate 11,715 downwards.
ATCCGAGGACAGAGACCCATTCCGGATGTGTCCAAACGGCTAGAATTTTAAATGAGATCCTGCGTCTATAAATAGGTTGGAATCACCAACATTTAAGACGCTTGCATCCTGAACATTCAATACTCTCCAACTACCGAAAGAACGAACATTCATTGCAAGCAAGCAAGCATCTTTCGAGGCTTTCTTTAAAGATTTTCCGTGTGTTGATATCTTGCAAACACGAGACTTCAAGCTTCCTGCTTGTAAGTTTAGACCTCACTTGGTGTTCTTTCTCTTTCTGAGGAAGAACATAGCAGCTCTAGAGCCAGCCAGCTCTTGAGTTATTACGGGCAGTTTGCCGTAGAGGATTTACGTTCTTCGGAGAACTCAACACCCAACCAGTCAGAGGAGGAGGTTGAAGTGACGTGCTCGCACTCCATCCATCTGACGAGAGTTGAAGAAGGACAAGGACCGGGAGCGGTTGATCAAGTGGACTGGTAAACGGGGCATTTACCAGCTGGAGATAGATCGTAGGAACTTTGTACCGGATTACTCTTATAGTGAATTTCCAGTGAGTCGACTGGAGAGTGGACGTAGATCAGTTGATCGAACCACTATAAAAATCCTTTGCCTTTATCTGCTTTCAGTATTTAAATTTGTATTTGAAACCCAGCACTCAAGTGCTGGTGTATATCTGAAAACTGATAACTGTGCAAACTAGGCTTAAAATATTCTAAGTGTTGAGCTATCAGCTGACCAGCCAGTCAGCCAGTCAGCTGAGCAACCAGCAGGACAGAGTGCAAGTTAGACTTATAAGTTCAATATTTCCGCTGCGTAACGTTATACACTCTGATAAACCGGGACCAACAAGTGGTATCAGAGCAAGGTTCTTACAGACCGTTCGTTTCTGTGTCGCTTAGGACCGAGATCCATTTTCTTTGCACCTTGTTTGTCTGTCTGATTGTCTAGCTCAGGTCATCATGATGAACGTTCCGAAGCTGATGACTTACAATCCGGAGAAACATGAGGTCTGGCGCAAGCGGTCGCTGATCCAGCTGAAGAGTGTCCATCCAGAGATGAAGGATGTGCTGGAAAAAGGGCCGATAGAGATTACCAAGACACAACATGCGTTGGGTGATCGGCCAGCCGCAGAGGTTCCAAAGCCTCAAGACGAGTGGAACGCTGAAGATAGGAGAAGGAATCAGCTGGATTCCGTTGCTCTTGACATGATCCTATCTTGTCTCCCTGAACCATTGATGGAGGAAGCCCTCCAGTTTGAAAGTGCCAAAGAAGTTTGGGACTTTATTAATGGTCTTTGTCAAGAAACTGACCAAATGAAACGCAATAAATTGCAGGTGGCAGTTGACAAGTATGAATCCTTCCAGATGCTAACTGGAGAAACCATCAAGGAGATGGAGGCGAGATTCAACGCCATTGTCAGCGAGCTAAAGGCATTGGGCAGGACGTGCACGAATGAAGATCTTAATGCCAAGATCTTGTCCAAGATGCCTAAGGAGGATTGGTTTGTGAAAACCACCGCACTCAAGGAGAAAGATTTATCTAAAATGACTCCTAAAGAAGTTTTTGCTCAGTTGCAGGCACACGAATGGGACATTCAGATGGTGAATAAGAACGAGGCCATCAGGAATGTTGGATCCCCCAGCGTTAAAGCTCAGGACGAAGCCTATTTCGTCAAAAGGGATGCCAAGTGGAAGCCCAGAAAGCCATTCCATGCTGAGAAGCCTGCTGGGCAGACCAACCAGCCGAAGGAGATCCAGTCCGCAGCAGGATCTCATTCCAAAGGCAGCGAGAGCTCAGTCGCAGAACTTGAGCAGCAGATGAAAAGACTGGCTATCCTACTGGAAAAAGCCAAGTCAAAACAGGGAGTTTCTGCTAGCTCAACTGACGGAAAATTCGTCAAAAGAGCTCCTCGTGCTTGCTATCAGTGCCAATCCCCTGATCACTTAAAGTTTGAATGTCCGCAGGTGGACAAAACTGAGAGGGAAAGGCTGAAGAAGCTCTTTGAAGAGCGCGCTTCCAAGGCTGTTGCCAAAGCCATGCTGACAAGGACTGAGGTGCCTGACATACCCGACCATGATGATGGGGAGTATGAGTCAGATGGAGAGTCGGAAGAGGAAGCTCTCCTGGCATTTATGGCAGCTCTCGGAGAAGAGCCAGCTGAAGAAAATGCTGACAATGAGGAAGAACTGGCACTTGCCGCTGATAATGAGGTACAATCAGTTCCTCAATTGCATATCATGCCAGTACAAATCATAGACGATTCTGAGTCGCATTGCTCCGACTCAGAAGACGTCACTTTAGATGTTCTTCAGCATGAATTTTTAAAATTCTATGAAATGAAAAATGTTTTGGCTGGTGAAAATGCTTCGCTGAAAGATCAAATTACTGTTTTGACCAGTGAGATTGAAAAAACGAGGTCCATCAGCGAAGAGCTAGCAAGTTTGAAAAAGACTCACTTTGAGTTGCTCCAAAACTTTCAAATTACAAAAACTGAGCGAGATAATTTTCACAATCTCGTTCTGGAGCAAGAAAACAAAATCAATTTTCTAAATAAAGGCTCGAAAGACTTGGAGGCAGCTCTAAGTCATTGGAGAAAGCCTTCTGATAAGTCCGGGTTGGGATTTACAAAAGATTTGAGCATAAATCAACCCGAACAAATCTCTACTCATAAGGGTAAGGGCAAACTGGTAAATGCATCAGCACCAGCTGGTAGTACCAGTCAATCCCGAATGGCTGATCAGCATAGGAACCATAAGTCCAGATACATAGGTGAGTCATCAAGACAAAATCCTCAACTGGCAAGATCCTCTGCTGACAGGACACCAGCATACCCAAAGACGCAGACTAAGCCGAAATATTCTAAGGCAAGGAAGTCAGCGTCAGCTGCCAGTGGAATTCGACAGCCAGCACCAGCTGTCAAGAGATTCCACGCACAACCTTACAAGTATGTCAGTTATCAGCATACTTACAAGGGGTTCCAGTCTCAGCGAAACACTGAGAGAAGGACATTTCCCGATAGGAGGAATACCTATCGGAGGCCTGAGCCCAATCAAAACCTTTTCTCAAGGGCTGGGAAGGCTAATCATCGTGGCCCTCAATTTCAGAGACCACCAAGGCAACACGATCAGTCGGAAAGAAATTTCCGACACTCTTGGAGGAAGAATACCTCCAGAGGATCTGCACACACAGCCACACCTTCCAAAACCATGCATTATTTTAGAAGGAAGGGAAAGGCCACGAGTGATGTCAGTAAGGATAACACCGAGCTGAAAATTACTCAAGTCTGGATTCCAAAAGGAATGATCCAGAGATCTAACCCTGCAGGACCCGCTGATGATCGGGGACCTAAATGATCTCATTTTTCTTGCAGGAACAGGATCATGCGTATCAGCTTCAGAGGTCGAGCGAGTGGATCATAGACAGTGGTTGCTCCGCTCATATGACTGGTGAGGAGTTTCTGTTTTCTGAGCTCACCAAGGTCAGAGGACCTCCAGTTATCTTTGGTGATAACTCCAAGGGCCGAGTTATCAGCAAGGGATGCATAGAGAAAGATGATGTGCGTATTGTCAACGTATCCCTTGTTACCAATCTGAAGCACAACCTCCTGAGCATCAGTCAGCTGTGCGACAATGGTTATACCATTGTGTTTGACAAGTCTGGGTGCCAGATCAAGAATGAAGATTCTGGTGAGACCAAGCTGAGAGGTGTCAGGAAAGGAGGCCTTTATGTCGTTGACTGGCAAAGCGGGAAGACTGATACATGCTTTATGGCCACCAGTTCTATGGAAGCTAACTGGTTGTGGCACAAAAGGTTGAGTCATCTGAACTTCAGAACGATCAACTATCTGGCCAAGCATTATCTTGTGGATGGTCTTCCCAAGGGCTCGTTCAAGAAGGAAGGAATTTGCAAGGCATGCCAGCAAGGCAAGCAAACCAAGAAGTCCTTCAAGAGCCAGTCACCTGTTTGCCCCAGTACCAGTCAGGTACTTGAGCTGTTACATATGGACCTCTTTGGACCAGTAACGCCGCAAACCATTGGAGGAAGGCGATATTCGCTGGTAGTAGTTGATGACTACTCGCGCTATACATGGGTCAAGTTGCTTAGGACAAAGGATGAGGTGAAGGTGATTCTTCCTGAGTTGATCATCCAAGCGCAGAAGCAGCGCGAAGCAGTAGTGAAGCGAATTCGTTCGGACAATGGGACTGAATTCTGCAACGGTCCGCTGATGGATTTTTGCGCGGAGGCCGGGATCAAGCATGAGAGATCTACACCAAGGCAACCGCAGCAAAATGGACTGGCAGAATGTAGGAACAGGACGCTGAAAGAAGCAGTCCGGTCCATGCTGGCTGAGTCCGGCTTGGGACAGAGTTTCTGGGGAGAAGCGTTGGTGACTGCCTGCTATACTCAGAATAGAAGCGGGATCAACGACAGACTCCAGAAAACTCCCTACGAAGTGTATTTTGGTCGTAAGCCTTCTATAGCTCATCTTCGTGCATTCGGTTCACCATGTTATATCCATAATAATGGGAAGTCGAAGTTAAATGCTTTCTCGCCTAAGGCTGATGAGGGTGTGTTTGTCGGATATGGACATCCCTCTCACAAGGGCTATAGAGTATTTAACAAGACTACCCAGCTTGTGGAAATAACATGCAATGTTGTTTTTGATGAAGCCACTTTAGTGCGCAGGACCTTACGCCAACTGGCTGAAGATGTTCCTGAGGTCGAGGATGTCAGCAACCAGTTGGGCAGGAATTCTTCCGATGCTCAACCAACTGGTTCGACTAGACCTATGAATGGATCATCTTCACAACCAGTTCCCTCAGGTGCCCATCAGCAACCTGAGAAGGTCGGTGATGCAAATGACCTTGCTGAGACCTTACACTCAATCTCTCTGAGTGGACCTAGCAACAATCTTGGGGGAATCCCTACTGGCCTTTTTGAAGAAGAAGGCAATGATGGACCAGCTGGAGTGGATGTTCCAGCTGATGCTGACAACGTTGGTGGAGGTTCAGACAACCAGTCAGAAGGTGATGCTGATGAAGTTGTTCCAACTGGTGAAGGTCCAGCACCAGCTGATGTTGCAGCCCCGACTGGTGGAAATGTGGAAGCACCAGTCGTCAGGACAGATGAACCTGTTTCACAGCCGGCACCAGCAGTCGCTGGTCCTCCCAGATGGCTGAGGGATCACCCAACTGATGCTATTCTCGGTGATCCGGAAGGTTCAGTTAAGACCCGACACGGCAGTGCGCTCCTGAGTTGCTTTATTTCTCAAATGGAACCTACTTCCATAGGAGTGGCGCTCGAATCTGCCGATTGGATCAATGCGATGCAAGAGGAGCTTGCAGAATTCACTCGCAATAACGTTTGGGACTTGGTGGAGAGACCATCACATCAGTCAGTGATTGGCACCAAGTGGGTTTTCAAGAACAAGCGAGATGAAACTGGCACTGTAGTCAGAAACAAAGCTCGATTAGTCGCCAAAGGTTACAGGCAGTGTGAAGGGATCGATTTCGATGAGACCTTCGCACCAGTTGCCAGAATGGAGGCGATACGACTGTTCCTTGCTTATGCAGCGTATCACGGCTTCACAGTGTTCCAGATGGATGTGAAGAGCGCCTTCCTGAATGGCGAACTAAAAGAGGAGGTATATGTCGAGCAACCTCCAGGCTTTGAAATTGGCACCAAGGTGTACAAGCTGAGAAAGGCCCTGTATGGATTGAAACAGGCGCCCAGTGCTTGGTACGAAACGCTGTCACAATTCCTCACCAGCAATGGATTTCGGAAAGGGAAGATTGATAGGACTCTCTTTCTTCTCAAGGATGGTGGTGACATGCTAATGGTGCAGATCTATGTAGATGACATCATATTCGGATCAAGGAATATAACTCTCTGCGAGAAGTTTTCTCAACTGATGCAGACATCATTTCAGATGAGTATGATGGGCAAGTTAACATACTTTCTCGGACTCCAGGTCCAGCAGTCAGCTGATGGAATTTTTATCAGCCAGCGGAAGTATACGAAGGATTTAATTCAGAAATATTGCCCAGAGAAAACTAAGTCCCTCAGAATACCTATGAGCACCAGTTGTCAAATATTTCTTGATGAGCAAGGTGAATCAGTTGATCCTACCATTTACCGAGGAATCATTGGATCACTTCTCTATCTCACAGCCAGCAGACCCGACATTTCTTATTCAGTCGGAGTGTGTGCCAGATTTCAAGCAAATCCGAAGAAGTCACACATGGAAGCTGCCAAGAGGATAGTGAAATATCTGAAGGGGACTGAATCTCTCGGAATATGGTATCCCAGGAATGATGAGCTTACACTCATTGGATATTCTGATTCCGATTTCGCTGGATGCCGTATTGACCGGAAGAGTACCAGTGGTACGTGTCAGTTTCTAGGACACAAGCTGGTCAGTTGGTTCAGCAAGAAGCAGCACTCTGTTGCTACATCCACCACTGAGGCTGAATATGTTGCCGCTGCCAGTTGCTGTGCTCAAATAATTTGGATCAAGCAACAACTGGAGGATTATGAAGTGGACACTGGCTGTGTTCCAATCTATTGCGACAACAACAGTGCTATGTGCATCACGAAGAATCCGGTTCATCACTCCAGAACCAAGCACATAGATATTCGACATCACTTCATTCGTGATCATGTCGAGAAGAAGGATGTCAGCGTGGACTATATCAGAACTGAAGATCAACTGGCTGACATCTTCACCAAGCCACTGCCAGAAGCAAGATTTAAGGAGTTGTGCATCAAACTCGGTCTTATGGAGATTGATGTGAGCCCCAATGATGAGGAAGAATGAGTCCCAGCTCTCATTCTGTTCTTGATCTTCTGGAGGACGCTGATTACGACTAAGTCCAAGCTCTTAGTTGTTTTTATTTAAGTGGTATCTCTATCTAACAAGTGGTGTCTACTGGCGGAATCTTGCCAGCATAGGCCATCAGTTGAAGCGAAATTGGGTCCCAGCTCCCAATTCCAAGAGAAGAGAAGATTATGCGGAATAAAATTGAGTCCAAGCGCTCAATTTTCCATCTTTCCAGTTGCCAGCTGATAACTGATGGAAGTTTACCAGCAGCAAGTACTATCAGCAAGTGGTATCAGTTGCTAACTGATGAAGAGGCCAACCAGTTAGGGGGAAGTATGCAACTGGTATATGCTACTGATGACCAGTCATACCAGCTGTCTCAGAAAAGGCGGGATTGTTCAAATCCTTGGCGTGTGCGAACCTGAGAATTTAATGCGGCATTTAATGCCACATTTAATGTGCACAGTGGCTGCGCAGTCCGACTCTTGGTTGCCACCAATTGCTGCGCGCCACGTCAGCTCCACGACGTGACGCACGTCAGCACGACCGCACTCGTCAACACAGGGAACCGGGCCTGCTGATGACAGTCGATCCCCGCTTGCTGAGCGTTGATCCTGGTCGTCTGATCTTGCATGGACTCGAATATAAATACTCGAGACCCCTCATCGGATTAACCTTTAAAATCCCAAATTTCAGAACCCTAAATCTGTTCATATTCCTTCAACTTCCTTGATATTTTCTGAAGTTATGGCATCATCTTCTCAACCTCCAGCTGATAACCCTCCATCTACATCTACATCTTCTTCGTCTGGTTCACCAGACTTACCTGTTGCAGAGGCACACATGCCGACTTACACTGGCATCACACAGATGGACGATATAGACTACACACTTCCATTCGCCCGCCTGGTTCAGTTGAACAAACCAGCGACCAGGGCTCAACTCTCGAACGCGGAAATCAGGGCGGTGCAAGTTCAGAAAGAAAAAATTCTGAACGAGAAGCTGGCGCGCAAGAATTTTGGAGTGGAGTTGATCGAGATGATCGACCGGGAAGGCCTTCGACAATATCTGACGGCAAGGCCCGAGACCTTCCATCCGCATATGGTGGCGGAGTTCTATGCACGGGCCGTGATTGCTGATGGGAGGAAGTCCTTCACCACTTCCGTCTTCGGCCATCTGATCACTGTCAGCGCCGAATACCTCGCCGACTTGTTCGGATTGAGGAACGAGGAAATGGAGATAGCCACCTACTTCCACAACAATGTAGAGGAGTTCAGGAGGCGGTGGGCTCAGTGGAAGAGGGAGGGGGTGACGAGTTTTCGCACTGGAATGCGGAAGTCGGAGATGGACGACTGGTGGCAGATGGTGTGCGACATCGTCGTCAGGATGCTGCAGTGCGAAGTTGGCTCATATGCTGAGTTGAGCCTGCGCAAATTCTCCGTGATGTGCGCGCTGGTGGATGGAGTGGAAGGGAACTGGGCCGAGTTCTTTTTCGGGAGACTGCTGGAGAATGTTGATCGCAACATCAACATTGCAATTGATGGGACGTTCACTCACTCCGTATCCTTTGGGCTGGGGATCAGTCATATTTTGGAGATGGAGATTGGAGATGGAGTGGACCAGGGGGAGCAACTGGTGAGTTCGGATTTCATTCCGCCCACCAAGGAGCAGGCAAAGCTGCCCCGCCCTGACTACCATAAGCCGCGGAGGCTGAAGGGAAAGACACCAGTCGACCCAGCCACGGTTGTTTCGGAGGAAGAAGAGGAGGATAAGGGGGAACAGGTGCCAGTCATGGCACAGCCGCTGACGGAGGAGGCAAGGGCCGAGTTGAAAAGGAAGATGGAGACTGAGTCTCTTTTTACCCAAATGGTGCAGGCGGAAGTGGAGGCTTCTGGCAGTCGCCCTCAACCAGTTATGCAGGCGCCAGTCACCAAGAAGCCCTCCCGCAAGAAGGCGAAGACCTCTCAGCACCAGCAGCCCCCGCAAGCCGTGGCATACAACCCCGAGTCTGGGAAAATCTCCATCCCAGTTAAGCGCAATATTTTGGGCCTGACTGAGGAGGAGACGCTGGAGAAGATGACTCGCAAGCGCAAGCGAGTCATGACCAAGGCGCAGAAGGATGAGGAGCAAGCCAAGAGGGCAAGGAGTGCTTCCTTGGTGAGGAAGAAGCAGGCCAAGTCAAGGCTCCGGGCTCTGCTGGCGAAGCAGAAGAGAGAGGCGGAGCTGGCGGCCAGGGATGAGCGCTTTGCTCAGATCAAGGCTGAGACTGAGGCCAGGCGCCAGGAGGAAATAGAGGAGCAACTGAGGCTGGCGACCAGGGGCAAAGGGAAAGCCCATGAAATTCCGAGTGCCAGCCGATCCGCACCAGCACCGCAAGGCGAGCTCCTTTCTGAAGAGACATTTGAACACCTGGTGGTGCTGGGCACTGACGAAGAGGTATTCAATCTGGTTGATGATTACAAGGAAGAGGAAGTGGCTAAAGTCCCTCCACCCACGCAAGGGGGTGGTGGAGGTGATGAAGAAGTCCCACTGGCTGCGCAAGGGGAAGCCAGTGGAGGAGCTGCGGAAGACCCGCTGACTGCGCAAGGGGAAGCCAGCGGAGGAGTAGAAGAACGGGCGACCATCCCAGTAAAACTGGCGGATTCTTCTGAGGATCAGGAGAAGGTAGTGGTGGAGGAGCAAGCCACTGAGATGGAGGTAGAAACTGGTGGCAAGGCTGCTGACAAGGCTCCAATGATCAATCTTGAAGATGAGGAGCAGCCACCAGTAGTCCAGCGCTCTACTATCCAGAGGATGGAGCCCAAGGATTTATTTCCCGATTTCGAGGCTGAGCTTAAAGCTCGTGCCAGTCGCCCCCGTTCCTTAGATGCTTCGACATCCACATCCGGGCGACCAGCGGCATCCTCCTCGACACCAGCACGTGCAGAGCCCCGTCACAGGCAACCTTATATGCTGGGTGTCCACCATTACCATCAGATTGATGAGGAGACCTACAAGGCGCAAGTGACAGGAGTCCATAGGTGGGAGCGTCACGGGGAACTGGCATTCTACAACTCAAGGGTGCCAGAATTCTCCATGTTCCATATCATTCCCACCAGCGGCCTTCCCCACCAGTCAGTCTACGCCATGAGGATATATGACTGGTGCTTGCCGTTGCAGCCAGTAGAGTACTTCAATCGTACTCTGTACGAGTATGCTGCGAATATCTCAGTAGAAGTGGAGGACGTCGTCAATGAGGAGTTATTCGATGACTTCCAGGATTTGTGGAGGGAGAATGCGGATCTCTTCCTGGAGCTCCGGCGGTGGAAAATTTTCAACCGGTGCCACCGCCAGCTGACGGTGGAGAAGAGGGCGGTTCTTTATGCCAGGCTTGGATTGGGTTACTGGCGTGCGGAAGAGGAGTGGGCTAACTCCTTCATGGATACAGATGCTGATAGCCCCCAGCAGCTGTCGGTCAGGCAGATCAAGCGCCGTATGGAGAAAATTGCTACATACCGCAGGCTGACTCGTAGCTCCGGCCTTCCGCGACCAAGGAAAATCGCCATACCTTTTCTCCAGTTCCACCGATCCAGCCGTGGCTACCAGATGATATACGCGCTCAGACGCATTGAGATACTGGTAGCTCTCCCGACGATCCTCCCATACTTTGGCATCTTGTTCGACATGGCGGCCACTGCATTGCTGATTGATCATGTGGTGGAGGAGGATCCATCCCGCCCTTGGTGGCTGACCACTGCAGTCGCTGGTGTTCCCAATGTTGTATCCCTTGAACACATCGACTGGCAGGTGGTGGAAGTTGATACACCCACCGTTTCCGAACAATTCCCGCCAGCATCAGCTGAGATGCTGGTGGAGGAGTCAGCCGCAGAAGAGGAGTCAGTAGCAGCCGCTGCAGTCCCAGCAGAAGCATCAGCCGCTGCAGAGCCAGTAGTGGAGAGGCCAACTGGAGCTGATACTGTGATGGCTGAAGCCTCATCTGGTGTGCCCTCTACCTCGATGGAGCTGACAGCAGAGCCTCTCTCCGAGGTCCATCCGCCTGCGCAACTGGTTGCTCTCATTGATGCCAGGATGGACCAGCGCTTTTCCTCCTTCCGAGCAGAGATGGCGCAACAAATGGAGGCCTTCACCTCTGGGGTGAACTCCTTTTTGGTGCGGATCCAAGAGGGGGAAAGGGCGCGAGCAGTCGCTGAGGAGGAAAGGGCTCGGCTTGCTGCAGAAGAGCGTCGCATTGCTGCTGAGGTGCATTTGAAGAGGGAACAAGATATGGCGGCTCTTACAGAGATCTTGAGGAATTTAGCAAATCGCAGTCAATCACCTGGATCCTCATCTCAGCCATAGGTCTTGTACTCTTCATTTTTTTGTGTAAGTAATTTTGTACCAGTCTAGACTAGTCAGTTGTCCTTCCTGTACTTGTAATTTCACATCATTAATGGATTGATTACTGACGGGTTGACGACAATTTCTCATTGTCCAACTAATGTCTACTGATTTTTACTTACCAGCTGAACTTACACATTTTGTGTAATCAGCACCAGCACTCCATTTGATATTTTTTAATTCTAACCTGGCTCAGATTCTTACTTCATAATTTAATCGAGCAATATCTCTCCCAGTTTGAGGGGGAAGATCCTTAGGTTAGAGCTGATGTGAGGAAGTAGTTTCATGGGTTTAGATCTGATAGGTTTATTTGTAAAAACCCTGAAATACTTTGTAACTTTCCTCATCAGCTGAGTGCTCGCTGGTTAGGCTTTGATCGCACCAAAAAGGGGGAAATTGTTGGGAAATTTGGCTAAGTTTCCTTTCCCTCAGTAGCTTACTTGTTAGATTATAGAACTAGAAGCACTCATAGAAATGTTGTGATTTTGTTGTCTAGATCATAGTTTTGGTGCATCAAA
>JAPKLW010009259.1:0-10673 GCA_026898455.1 Plectranthus barbatus | reverse complement strand
CTCCACTGTCAGCAGGCGCTGGCATCTGTCAAAAATCCTCCACCTCCGGAACTCTAGACATAGTTCTGGATCCACCCTCCAGAGTCGTCGGTAGCTGGATATCATTTCGTCATTGATGGCATTCTCCACCTCCGCCGTAATGTTCTCAGCATACTCATAGAGAGTGGAATTGTAGTATTCCACTGGCTGCAGGGGCAGGCACCAGTCAAGGATTCTGGAGGCATATACCGACTGGTGGGGGAGTCCGCTGAAGGGTATGATGTTGAATGCAGATGGCTCTGGCACTCTTGAATTATAAAATGCCATCTCCCCGCGCTGCTCCCACCGGTGCACCCCTGTCACTCGAGCCTGGAAGGTATCCTCATCAACCAGTTGATGCTCTTGGATGCAGAGCATATAAGGGCGCCTTTCAGTTCGTGCACGCCTAGCTGGTGGTGTAGAGGATGCTGCTGGTCGCCCGGAAGTTGATGTCGAGGCATCTGTGGATCGGGGGCGACTGGCAGGACGACGAGCCTTATCATCAATGTCTGGGAACAGATCCCTTGGCTCCATCCTCTGCACCATTGAGTAATGAGTCACCTCCTCAGCTGGCTCCTGCTCTGGCTCTTCAGCCCTTGGTTCCTCTGCATCCTCGGATTCAGAACTGACATCCGAGAAGCTCGCCAGTTGTACCGGGGTGGTCGCCCGCTCATCAACTCCTCCACTGGCACCCCCTTGCGCGGCCAGTGGGTCGTCTTCACCTCCACCACCCCCTTGCGCGGGTGGAGGGACTTCAGCGACCTCCTCCTCCTGGTACTTATCCACAAGGGATAGTACATCCTCTTCAACACCCATGACCATCAGGCGGTTAAAGGAGTCTTCTGGTAGGATCTCGCCTGGTGCTGGTGCTGGTGGCCTCGCACTTGTGGAAGTTTCGGGCACATCCCACTTGCCCTTGGCCACCTGGCGCACCTGCTCCGCCAGTTCCGCCTGACGTCTGGCCTCATGCTCAGCCTGCACCTTTGCATAGGCTTCATCGCGGGCTGCCAGCTCAGCCTCTCGTTTACGCTGGTCGGCCAAGGCCTTCAACCTTGCCTGGGCCTGTTTCTTCCTTACTAAGGAGGCTTGCTGCTCCTTCTTTGCTTGCTCGACCAGCTTCTGAGCTCTGGTCTGAACCCTTTTTCGCTTACGGGTCATCCTCTCCAGCGTCTCTTCCTCAGTCAGTCCCAGAATGGACTTCTTGACTGGGATGGAGATCTTCCCAGACTCAGGGTCATATGCAACAGCTGACGGTGGCTGCTGGTGCTGGGAAGTCTTAGGCTTCTTGTGGGATGGCTTCTTGGTGACTGGTACCAGTTGTACATCCCGTGGGTCGATACCAGTCGCCTCAGCCACCGCGCCTTCCATGGTTTCGAAGAGAGACTCCGTCTCCAGCTTCCTCTTCAACTGAGCCCTGGCCTCTGCTGTCAGCGGGAGAGCCACAGCTGGCACTTGCTCCCCCAGGTCTTCTGAGTCCTCCTCAGAAACGACCTCAGCAGGGTCCACTGCTGACTTCCCTGTCAGCCTGCGTGGCTTCTTGTAATCTGGGCGAGGCAGCTTCACCTTCGTGGCTGGTATGAAGTCGGAACCAACCAGCTGTTCCCCTTGATCCACGCCATCACCCAATTCCATCTCCAGGATGTGGCTGATCCTCAGCCCGAAGGATACGGCGTGAGCAAACCTGCCGTCAGTCGGAACAGTGATGTTCCTTTCTACATTTTCTAGCAACCTGCCAAAGAAAAATTCGGCCCAGTTGCCCTGAACTCCATCCACCAGGGCACACATCACCGAGAACTTGCGCAAGCTAAGCTCAGCGTACGATCCGACCTCACATTGCAGCATGCGCACCACAATGTCGCACACCATCTGCCAATATTCTTCCATTTCGGACTTCCTCATTCCAGTACGGAAGACGGTGACTTCTGGCTTCTTCCACTGCGCCCACCTCCTCCGGAATTCCACTGTATTATCCTGATGATACGTGGCCACTTCCTCTCCTTCATTCCTCAGCCCGAACAGAGCGGCGAGGTATTCGGCGGTGACGGTGATCAGGTGGCCAAAAACGGAAGTTGTGAACGACTTCCTGTCGTCAGCAATAACCGCCCTAGCATAGAACTCCGCAACCATAAGAGGGTGGAAGGTCGTGGGCGTCGCCGTGAGGTACTGACGGAGCTGTTCTCGATCAATCATCTCCATCAGCTCCTCCCCGAAATTTTTCTTAGCCAGTTTCTCATTCAAAATTTTCTCTTTCTGGACCTGAGCAGTCCTTATCTGAGCATTAGAGAGCTGTCGCCTGGTCGCCGGCCTGTTCAACTGAACCAGTCGGGCGAACGGATAGGTGTAATCTATATCCTCGATCTTCACTATGCCAGTATACGTAGGCATATGAGCTTCAGCAACTGGTAAGTCTGGTGAACCAGACGAGGATGATGTAGATGTAGATGGAGGGTTATCAGCTGTAGGTCGAGAGGATGATGCCATGACTTCAGAAAAAATTTCAAGTTTCAGAAAATCTCAAGGGAAGATGAGAGAATTTAGAAAGATATTAGGGTTCTGAAAGTAGGGAAACATAAAGGTTAACCCGAAGGAAGTGATCGGGTATTTGTACTCGGGCCATGCAGGATCAGACGTCCAGGATCAATGCTCAGCAAGCGAGGATCGACGGTCATCAGCAGGCCCGGTTCCTTGTGCGACGTGCGCGGTCGTGCTGACGTGGGCTACGCCGTGGAGCTGACGTGGCACGCAGCGATTGGTGGCATCCAAGCGTCGGACTGCGCAGACACTGTGCACATTAAATGTGGCATTAAATGCCGCATTAAATTCTGAGAGATGTACACGCTAGTCGGATTTGAACAATCCCGCCTTTTCTGCGACAGCTGGCATAACTGGTCATCAGTAGCATATGCCAGTTGAACACTTCCCCCTGTCAGCATGGCCTCCTTACCAGTTGACAACTGGTACTTACGACTGGCTCCCGAGTACTTGGATAAATTGAGAGCTGGGACTCAATGTCATCAGTCGTAGGAAATTCGCCAGTTGTCTGCTGACAACTTGAAAGATAGAAAGAATTGAGAGCTGAGACTCAATTTAATCCGCATAATCTTCTCTTCAAGAAATCCACTCCTCATCATCGCTTGAAATTGGGAGCTGGGACCCAATTTCGCTTCAACTGATGGTTTGAGCTGGCAAATTGAAATGAGAGCTGGGACTCATTTCCTTAGACATTTGAGAGATAAGTTCCGCCAGTAGGAGCCATCAGTGATCTTGAGATACCACTTAAATAAAAACAACTAAGAGCTTGGACTTAGTCGTAATCAGCGTCCTTCAGAAGATCAAGAACAGAATGAGAGCTGGGACTCATTCTTCCTCATCATTGGGACTCACATCAATCTCCATAAGACCGAGTTTGATGCACAACTCCTTGAATCTTGCTTCTGGAAGGGGTTTAGTGAAGATGTCAGCCAGTTGATCTTCAGTTCTGATGTAGTCCACGCTGACATCCTTCTTTTCGACATGATCACGTATGAAGTGATGTCGAATATCTATGTGCTTGGTTCTAGAATGATGAACCGGATTCTTCGTGATGCACATAGCGCTGTTGTTGTCGCAATAGATGGGAACACAGCCAGTGTCCACTTCATAATCCTCCAGTTGTTGCTTGATCCAGATAACTTGAGCACAGCAACTGGCAGCGGCAACATACTCAGCCTCAGTGGTAGAAGTAGCAACTGAGTGCTGCTTCTTGCTAAACCAGCTGATTAGCTTGTGTCCTAGAAACTGACACGTACCACTGGTACTCTTTCGGTCAATACGGCATCCAGCAAAATCTGAATCTGAATATCCAATGAGTGTGAGCTCATCATTTCTGGGATACCATATTCCAAGAGATTCAGTCCCTTTCAGATATTTTACTATCCTCTTTGCAGCTTCCATGTGTGACCTTTTCGGATTGGCTTGAAATCTGGCACACACTCCGACTGAGTACGAAATGTCGGGTCTGCTGGCTGTGAGATAGAGAAGTGATCCAATGATTCCTCGGTAGATGGTAGCTTGCTCATCAAGAAATATTTGACAACTGGTGCTCATAGGTATTCTGAGGGACTTAGTTTTCTCTGGGCAATACTTCTGAATTAACTCCTTCGTATACTTCCGCTGGCTGATAAAAATTCCATCAGCTGACTGCTGGACCTGGAGTCCTAGGAAGTATGTCAATTTGCCCATCATACTCATCTGAAATGATGTCTGCATCAGTTGAGAAAACTTCTCGCAGAGAGTTATATTCCTTGATCCGAATATGATGTCATCTACATAGATCTGCACCATTAGCATGTCACCACCATCCTTGAGAAGAAAGAGAGTCCTATCAATCTTCCCTTTCCGAAAACCATTGCTGGTGAGGAATTGTGACAGCGTTTCGTACCAAGCCCTGGGCGCCTGTTTCAAACCATACAAGGCCTTTCTCAGCTTGTACACTTTGGTGCCTACTTCAAAGCCTGGAGGTTGCTCGACATACACCTCCTCTTTTAGCTCGCCATTCAGGAAGGCGCTCTTCACGTCCATCTGGAACACCGTGAAGCCGTGATACGCTGCATAAGCAAGGAACAGCCGTATCGCCTCCATTCTGGCAACTGGTGCGAAGGTCTCATCGAAATCGATCCCTTCACACTGCCTGTAACCTTTGGCGACTAAACGAGCTTTGTTTCTGACTACAGTGCCAGTTTCATCTCGCTTGTTCTTGAAAACCCACTTGGTGCCAATCACTGACTGATGTGATGGTCTCTCCACCAAGTCCCAAACATTATTGCGAGTGAATTCAGCAAGCTCTTCTTGCATGGCATTGATCCAATCAGCAGATTCTAGCGCAACTCCTATGGAAGTAGGTTCCATTTGAGAAATAAAGCAACTTAGGAGCGCACTGCTGTGTCGAGTCTTAACTGAACCTTCCGGATCACTGAGAATAGCATAGGTTGGGTAATCCCTCAGCCATTTGGGAGGACCAGCGACTGCTGGTGCCGGCTGTGAAACAGGTTCTTCTGTCCTGACGACTGGTGCTTCCACATTTTCACCAGTCGGAGCTGGAAGAATAACTGGCGGTTGAACATCACCAGTCGGAACTGGAACTACAACTGGTTGTTGATCACCAGTTGGAACTTCTTCATCAGCTACTCTGTCTGACTGGCTTCCTGAACCTTCACCAACGTTGTCAGTATCAGCTGGTACCTCCATTCCAGCTGGTTCATCGTTGTCTTCTGGCTCAAAGATTCCAGTCGGAATTCCCCCTTGATTTTTGCTAGATCCACTCAGGGAGATTGAGTGTAAGGTCTCAGCAAGGTCATTTGCATCACCGACCCTCTCAGGTTGCTGATGGGCACCTGAGGTAACTGGTTGAGAAGATGATCCATTCATAGGTCTAGTCGAACCAGTTGGTTGAGCATCGGAAGAATTCCTGCCCAACTGGTCGCTGACATCCTCGACCTCAGGAACATCTTCAGCCAGTTGGCGTAAGGTCCTGCGCACTAAAGTAGCTTCATCAAAAACAACATTGCATGTTATTTCCACAAGCTGGGTAGTCTTGTTAAATACTCTATAGCCCTTGTGAGAGGGATGTCCATATCCGACAAACACACCCTCATCAGCCTTAGGCGAGAAAGCATTTAACTTCGACTTCCCATTATTATGGATATAACATGGTGAACCGAATGCACGAAGATGAGCTATAGAAGGCTTACGACCAAAATATACTTCGTAGGGAGTTTTCTGGAGTCTGTCGTTGATCCCGCTTCTATTCTGAGTGTAGCAGGCAGTCACCAACGCTTCTCCCCAGAAACTCTGTCCCAAGCTGGACTCAGCCAGCATGGACCGGACCGCTTCTTTCAGCGTCCTGTTCCTACGTTCTGCCAGTCCATTCTGCTGCGGTTGCCTTGGAGTAGATCTCTCATGTTTGATCCCGGCCTCCGCGCAAAAATCCATCAGCAGACTGTTGCAGAATTCAGTCCCATTGTCTGATCGAATTCGCTTTACCACAGCTTCTCTCTGTTTCTGAGCTTGGATGATCAATTCTGGAAGAATGATCTTCACCTCATCCTTGGTTCTGAGAAGCTTTACCCAGGTATAGCGCGAGTAGTCATCGACTACCACCAGCGAATATCGTCTTCCTCCAATGGTTTGCGGTGTTACTGGTCCAAACAGGTCCATGTGTAACAACTCGAGTACTTGACTGGTACTGGGGCAGACTGGCGACTGGTTCTTGAAGGACTTCTTAGTTTGTTTGCCTTGCTGGCAAGCTTTGCAAATTCCTTCCTTCTTGAACCCGCCCTTGGGAAGACCATCTACAAGATCATGCTGGGTTAGATAATTAATAGTTTTGAAATTTAGATGACTTAACCTTTTGTGCCACAGCCAGTTAGTTTCCATGGAACTGGTGGCTACAAAGCATGTATCAGTCTTCCCGCTTTGCCAGTCAACAACATAGAGACCTCCTTTCCTGACACCTTTCAGCTTGGTCTCGCCAGACTCTTCATTCTTGATCTGGCATCCTGATTTGTCAAACACGATGGTATAACCATTGTCGCACAGCTGACTGATGCTCAGGAGGTTGTGCTTCAGATTGGTGACAAGGGATACATTCACAATTCTGACATCATCCTTCTCGATGCAGCCCTTGCTAATAACTCTGCCCTTGGAGTTATCACCAAAAATAACTGGAGGTCCTCTGACCTTGGTGAGCTCAGAAAATAAGAACTCCTCTCCAGTCATATGAGCCGAGCAACCACTATCTATGATCCACTCGCTCGATCTCTGAAGCTGTGTTGCATGATCCTGTTCCTGCAAGAAAATGAAATTATTTAGGTCCCCGATCATCAGCGGGTCCTGCAGGGTTAGATCTCTGGATCATTCCTTTTGGAATCCAGACTTGAGTAATCTTCAGCTCGGTGTTACCCTTGCTGACATCACTTGTGGCCTTTCCCTTCCTTTTAAAATAATGCATGGGATTGCTTTTGGAAGGTGTGGCTGTGTGTGCGGTTCCTCTGGAAGTATTCTTCCTCCGCCTGTGTTGCCTTGGTGGTCTCTGGAAATGTGGACCACGATGATTAGCCTTCCCAGCCCTTGAGAAAAGGTTTTGATTGGGCTCAGGCCTCCGATAGGTGTTCCTCCTATCGGGAAATATCCTTCTCTCAGTATTCCGCTGAGATTTGGATCCCTTGTAAGCATGCTGGCAACTGGCATACTTGTAAGGTTGGGCGTGGAATCTCTGGACAGCTGGTGCTGGCTGTCGGATTCCACTGGCAGCTGATGCTGACTTCCTTGCCTTAGAATATTTCGGCTTAGTCTGCGTCTTCGGGTATGCTGGCGTCCTGTCAGCAGAGGATCTTGCCAGTTGAGGATTTTGTCGTGATGACTCACCTATGTATCTGGTCTTATTATTCCTGTGCTGATCAGCCATTCGGGACTGACTGGTATTACCAGCTGGTGCTGATGCATTTACCAGTTTGCCCTTACCCTTATGAGCTGAGAGTTCGGGTTGGTTTTTGCTCAAATCCTTTGTAAATCCCAACCCAGACTTATCAGAAGGCTTTCTCCAATGACTTAGAGCTGCTTCCAAGTCTTTTGAGCCTTTATTTAGAAAATTTATTCTATTTTCTTGCTCCAGAACGAGATTGTGAAAATTATCTCGCTCAGTTTTTGTAATTTGAAAATTTTGGAGCAACTCAAAGTGAGTCTTTTTCAAAGTGGCTAGCTCTTCACTGACTGACCTCGATTTTTCAATCTCCTTGGTCAAAATAGAAACTTGATCTTTCAGCGAAGCATTTTCGCCAGCCAAGACATTCTTTATTTCATAAAATTTTAAAAATTCTTTTTGAAGAATGTCTATAGTGACAGCTTCTGAGTCGGAGCAACGCGACTCAGAATCGTCTAAACTAATAGAAGGCATGATATGCAGCGGGGAAGCTGATGATTGTACCTGATCATCAGCTGCAAGTGCCTCTTCACTGTCAGCACTTCCTTCAGCTGACTCCTCGCCAAAGGCTGCCATGAGTGCCAGTAGAGCTTCCTCTTCTGACTCCTCGTCTGACGCATACTCCCCATCATCATGGTCGGGTATGTCAGGCACTTCAGTCCTGGTCAGCATAGCCTTGGCAACGGCCTTGGAGGCGCGCTCTTCAAAGAGCTTCTTTAGCCTTTCCCGCTCATTTTTGTCCACCTGTGGACATTCAAACTTTAAATGATCAGGGGATTGGCACTGGTAGCAAGCACGGGGAGCTCTCTTGACGAATTTTCCGTCAGTTGAGCTCAGAGATACTCCCTGCTTTGACTTGGCTTTCTCCAGAAGGACAGCCAGTCGTTTCATCTGCTGCTCAAGGTCAGCGATAGAGCCCTCGCTGTCTTTTGAGTTAGATCCCGATGTGGCTGGGATCTCTTTCTGCTGGTTGTGCTGGGCAGCAGGTCTGTCAGCATGGAAGGGCTTCTTGTGCTTCCATTTGAAGTCCTTCTTGACGAAGTAAGCTTCGTCTTGAGCTTTGATGCTGGGGGATCCCATGTTCCGGATGGCCTCATTCTTGTTTACCATCTGGATATCCCACTCGTGTGCCTGCAACTGAGCAAATAACTCCTTGGGAGTCATCTTGGACAAGTCCTTCTCCTTCAGAGCTGTGGTCTTCACGAACCAGTCCTCCTTGGGCATCTTGGACAGGATCTTGGCATTAAGATCTTCATTTGAGCACTTCCTGTCCAGGGACTTTAGCTCGCTGACGATGGCGTTGAATCTCGCCTCCATCTCCTTGATGGTTTCTCCAGGCAGCATCTGGAAGGACTCATACTTGTCCACCGCAACCTGCAATTTGTTGCGTTTCATTTGATCAGTTTCTTGACATAGGCTATCAAGGTAATCCCATACTCCCTTGGCATTGTCAAACTGGAGGGCTTCCTCCATCAGCGACTCTGGAAGAGAAGCCAGGATCAACTCGTGAGCAATGGAATCCAACTGATTCCGCTTCCTGTCCTCAGCATTCCATTCGCCTTGAGGCTTTGGGATCACAGCAGCTGGACGATCTCCTAGCTGGTGCTGTATCATGGTGATCTCGATTGGTCCTTTCTCCAGCACATCTTTCATTTCCGGATGGATGCTCTTTAGAGAAATGAGCGACCTCTTTCGCCATATATCATGCTTCACAGTCTTGTAGTCGAGTAGCTTCGGAATATTCATCTTGATGTACCTGAGCTAATCAAACAGACAAACAAATAGAGCGCAAGGAAACGTGGATCTCGGTCCTAAGCGACTCAGAAACAATCGGTCTATAAGAACCGACTGCTCTGATACCACTTGTTGGTCCCGGATTATCAGGGTATAACTTGGCAGCGGAAAATGTGATTAATCGTTTCTTGCACTCTGCTGGTTACTCAGCTGACTGGGACCTTGTCAGCTGGTAGCTCAAGACTTAGAATATTTTTAGCCTTGTTTGCACAGTTATATCAGTTTTCAGATATACAACAGCACTTGGGTGCTGGGTTTTAAATCAGTATGAAATGCAGAAAGCTGATAAAAGACAAAGGATTTATAGTGGTTCGATCAACTGATCTACGTCCACTCTCCAGTCGTAGCACTGGAAATTCACTATAGAGTAATCAGGTACAAGTTGCCTACGATCTATCTCTAGCTGGTGCGACCCTTGTCCACCACTTCGCTAGATCAACCGCTCCCGGTCTTGATTCCTTCTTCAACTCTGATCAGCTGGTGGAGTGCGAGCACGTCACTTCAACCTCCACAGCTTCACTGGGTGTTTAGTTCTCCCAAGAACGAATCTTCTCAATACGGCAAAAGCCCGTAATAACTCAAGTGTTGGCTGGCACGAGAGCTGCTGTGAACTTCCTCAGAAGAGAAAGAACACCAAAGAGATCAGTAACTTACAAGCTGGAAGCTTGAAGTCTCGTGTTTGATAAATCAACACACGGATAGCCTTTAGAAAGGCCTCGAAAGATGTATGTGCTTCTACTTGCTTGAGCGTAATAAATTTGCAGTCTTTCGGTAGGTGAAGAGTATTGAATGTTAGGAAGCAAGCGTCTTAAATGTTGGTAGTTCCGACCTATTTATAGACGCGGGATCCCATTCAAATCTTCTAGCCGTTTGGACACATCCAGAAAAGGTCTCTGTCCTCGCCTGTCCTTCAGACGGCGGCAGGTAGGAATTTCCGGAAAGCGCCATGCTTTTGTCCACTTTATCTGACATTGATCTCTTTATGTCAGAACGGCACTATTCATCAGTACGAGGAATCGTAACTGGTGTCTTGAACTGATAGACTTTAAGGTATCCTCCCTTAAAGTCATACTTTGTCAGTTAATTCCTCGACGAATCTTCTTTTTGTCTCTAAGACTCTGGGAGAGAGAATCTGGAATTCTGCTGGTAACATCCGACTGGTAGATCATTCTGGTGATCTTGTGCTGGCAGTCTCTGCTGGTGACTTTGCGCTGGCACAATCTAAGTCTACCAATATGTCTGATGTTAACCCTTGGAATCTCCCATGACTGGTGGCTTCACCGCTGGTGAACAGTGTCAGTGAGAACACGTATTCTGCTGGTAGGATTTGTCAGCCGCCTGCTGGTGAAATCCTTCCAACTGGTGAACAGTAACCAGTCATTAGCTCTTCTCATGCTGGTGA
>JAPKLW010009258.1:0-12419 GCA_026898455.1 Plectranthus barbatus | reverse complement strand
GGAAAATTGTCTAAGTTTCCCTCCCTCAGTAGCTACTTGTATAGATCTTAGTTTTGGTGGATCAAATCCTAAGTCCTACCAGCGTCAGTTGTCTCTAGATAGCTCTAGTTCTCAAATGTAAAGTCCTGTTTAGGTCTTTTGAGTTGTAAGTAGCAGCTGATCAAGACTCATGCTGACACTGTTCACCAGCATGAGAAGTGCTTACCACTGGTTACTGTTCACCAGTTGGGAAAAGTTTCATCAGGTGGCGGTTGACAAAGACTCGTGCTGACACTGTTCACCAGCATGAGAAGAGCTAATGACTGGTTACTGTTCACCAGTTGGGAAGGATTTCACCAGCAGGCGGCTGACAAATCCTACCAGCAGAATACGTGTTCTCACTGACACTATTCACCAGCGGTGAAGCCACCAGTCATGGGAGATTCCAAGAGTTAACATCAGACATATTGGTAGACTTAGATTGTGCCAGCGCAAGTCACCAGCAGAGACTGCCAGCACAAGATCACCAGAATGATCTACCAGTCGGATGTTACCAGCAGAATTCCAGATTCTCTCTCCCAGAGTCTTAGAGACAAAAAGAAGATTCGTCGAGGAATTAACTGACAGAGTATGACTTTAAGGAGGATACCTTAAAGTCCATCAGTTACAAGACACCAGTCTCGATTCCTCGTGCTGACGAATAGTGCCGTTCTGACATAAAGAGATCAATGTCAGATAAAGCGGACAAAAGTATGGCACTTTCCGGAAAAACATACCTGCCGCCGTCAGAAGGACATGCGAGGACAGAGACCTTTTCCGGATGTGTCCAAACGGCTAGGAGATTTGAATGGGATCCCGCGTCTATAAATACCTCGGATCCATCAACATTCATTCTTCTTCTCTCTCGCTCAACTACCGAAAGTCTGAAACTTTATTGCAAGCAAGCAAAACACTTTCGAGGCCTTTCCTAAGGCTTTCCGTGTGTTGATTTATCAAACACGAGACTTCAAGCTTCCAGCTTGTAAGTTACTGATCTCTTTGGTGCTCTTTCTCTTCCGAGGAAGTTCACAGCAGCTCTTGTGCTAGCCAGCACTTGAGTTATCACGGGTTGTTTGCCGTATTGAGAAGATACGTTCTTGGGAGAACTAAACACCCAACTTGCTGTGGAGGTTGAAGTGACGTGCTCGCACTCCATTAGCCAGAGAAGAGTTGAAGAAGGACAAGGACCGGGAGCGGTTGATCTAGTGAACTGGTGGACGAGGCATTCACCAGCTAGAGATAGATCGTAGGACACTTGTACCCGATTACTCTTAGTGAAATTTTCAGTGCTACGACTGGAGAGTGGACGTAGATCGATTGATCGAACCACTATAAATCCTTTGTCTTTATCAGTTTTCCGCATTACATTCGTATTTTAAACCCAGCACCCAAGTGCTGGTGTATATCCTGAAAACTGATAACTGCGCAAAGAAGGCCTAAAATATTCTAAGTTTTGAATCACCAGCTGATAGGTCCCAGTCAGTTGGTTAACCAGCAAGTGCAAGAAAACGTTTACTCTTTCATTATTTCCGCTGCTAACATTTTATACTCTGAAAAACCGGGACCAACAAGTGGTATCAGAGCAGTCGGTTCTTATAGACCGATTGTTTCTGAGTCGCTTAGGACCGAGATCCACGTTTCCTTGCACTCCTTTGTTTGTCTGTTGATTAGCTCAGGTACACGAAGATGAATACTCCGAAGCTGCTCGACTACAAGCCTGAGAAGCATGCAACATGGCGAAAGAGGTCACTCATTTCTCTGAAGAGCATCCATCCGGAAATGAAAGATGTGCCGGAAATGAAAGATGTGCTGGAGAAAGGGCCAATCGAGATCACCAAGATACAGCACCAGCTAGGAGATCGTCCAGCTGCTGTGATCCCAAAGCCTCAAGACGAATGGAACGCCGAGGACAGGAAGCGGAATCAGTTGGATTCCATTGCTCACGAGTTGATCCTGGCTTCTCTTCCAGAGTCGCTGATGGAGGAAGCCCTCCAGTTTGACAATGCCAAGGGAGTATGGGATTACCTTGATAGTCTATGTCAAGAAATTGATCAAATGAAACGCAACAAATTGCAGGTTGCAGTGGACAAGTACGAGTCCTTCCAGATGTTGCCCGGAGAAACCATCAAGGAGATGGAGGCGAGATTCAACGCCATCGTCAGCGAGCTAAAGTCACTGGACAGGAAGTGCTCAAATGAAGACTTAATGCCAATATCCTGTCCAAGATGCCCAAGGAGGACTGGTTCGTGAAGACCACAGCTCTGAAGGAGAAGGACCTGTCCAAGATGACTCCCAAGGAGCTATTTGCTCAGCTCCAAGCTCATGAGTGGGATATCCAGATGGTAAACAAGAATGAGGCCATCCGAAACATGGGATCCCCCAGCATCAAAGCTCAAGACGAAGCTTACTTCGTCAAGAAGGACTTCAAATGGAAGCCCAAGAAGCCCTTCCATGCTGACAGACCTGCTGCCCAGCACAACCAGAAGAAAGAGATCCCAGCCACATCGGGATCTAACTCAAAAGACAGCGAGAGCTCTATCGCTGACCTTGAGCAACAGATGAAGAGACTGGCCGTTCTCCTGGAGAAAGCCAAGTCGAAACATGGAGTATCTCTAAGCTCATCTGATGGAAAATTCATCAAGAGAGCTCCCCGTGCTTGCTATCAGTGCCAATCCCCTGATCACCTTAAATTTGAATGTCCACAGGTGGAAAAGGGTGAGCGGGAAAGGCTGAAGAAGCTCTTTGAAGAGCGAGCATCCAAGGCCATTGCCAAGGCCATGCTGACCAGGACAGAAGTTCCTGATATTCCTGACCATGACGACGGAGAGTATGAGTCAGACGAAGAGTCAGAAGAGGAAGCTCTACTGGCACTTATGGCAGCCTTCGGTGAGGAGTCAGCTGAAGGAAGTGCTGACAGTGAAGAGGCACTTGCAGGTGATGATCAGGTACAATCATCAGCTCCCCCAATGCATATCATGCCTTCTCACATTTTAGACGATTCTGAGTCGCGTTGCTCCGACTCAGAAGCTGTCACAATAGACATTCTTCAACAAGAATTTTTAAAATTTTATGAAATAAAGAATGTCTTGGCTGGCGAAAATGCTTCGCTGAAAGATCAAATTTCTGTTTTGACCAAGGAGATTGAAAAATCGAGGTCAATCCGTGAAGAGCTAGCCACTTTGAAAAAGACTCACTTTGAGTTGCTCCAAGATTTTCAAATTGCAAAAACTGAGCGAGATAATTTTCACAATCTCGTTCTGGAGCAAGAAAATAGAATAAATTTTCTAAATAAAGGCTCAAAAGACTTGGAAGCAGCTCTAAGTCATTGGAGAAAGCCTTCTGATAAGTCCGGGTTGGGATTTACAAAGGATTTGAGCATAAACC
Source organism: Plectranthus barbatus (assembly GCA_026898455.1). Lineage (NCBI taxonomy): Eukaryota > Viridiplantae > Streptophyta > Magnoliopsida > Lamiales > Lamiaceae > Plectranthus > Plectranthus barbatus. The sequence continues at coordinate 9,017 of JAPKLW010009258.1, read as the reverse complement.
AGCCCGAACAAATCACTACTGGTAAGGGTAAGGGCAAACTGGTAAGTGCATCAGCACCAGCTGGTAATACCAGTCAGTCCCGAATGGCTGATCAGCACAGGAATAATAAGACCAGATACATAGGTGAGTCATCACGACAAAACCCTCAACTGGCAAAAACCTCTGCTGACAGGACGCCAGCACATCCAAGAACGCAGACTAAGCCGAAATCTTCTAAGGCAAGGAAGTCAGCGTCAGCTGCAAGTGGGATCCGACAGCCAGCACCAGCTGTCAAGAGAATCCACGCACAACCTCGTAAGTATGCCAGTTACCAGCATACTTACAAGGGATCCCAATCTCAGAGAAATTCTGAGAGAAGGACAATACCTGATAGGAGGAATACCTATCAGAGGCCTGAGCCCAATCACAAGTTTTCTCAAAGGGCTGTGAAGGCTAGCCATGGTGGTCCACACTTCCAGAGACCACGAAGGCAACACACACAACCGGAAAAACATTTCCGAAGCTCTCAGCGGAAGCTTACTTCCAAAGGAGATACACACACAGCCACACCTTCCCAAACCAATCTCATGCATTATCTCAAAAGGAAGGGAAAGGCTGCTAATGATGTCAGCAAGGATAAAACCAAGCTGAAAATCACCCAAGTCTGGATTCCGAAAGGAATTATCCAGCGATCTAACCCTGCAGGACCCGCAGAAGATCGGGGACCTAAATGAATCTCATTTCTTTCTTGCAGGTACAGGATCATGCAACATAGCTTCATAGATCGAACGAGTGGATCATAGACAGTGGTTGCTCCGCTCACATGACTGGTGAAGAATTTCTATTTTCAGATCTTACCAAGGTCAAAGGACCTCCAGTCATATTCGGTGATAACTCAAAGGGCAGAGTTATCAGCAAGGGCTGCATCGAGAAGGACGATGTCAGAATCATAAATGTATCCCTTGTCACCAACCTCAAGCACAACCTCCTGAGCATCAGTCAGCTGTGCGACTATGGGTACACAGTTACCTTTGAGAAATCAGAGTGCCAGATCAAAGACAAGGAATCTGGCGAGACCAAGCTGAGAGGTGTTCGCAAAGGAGGACTTTATGTCGTCGACTGGCATAGAGGGAAGACTGACTCATGCTTCGTGGCCACCAGTTCCATGGAAACAAACTGGCTGTGGCACAAAAGGTTAAGTCATTTGAATTTCAAAACTATTAACTATTTGACTAAGCATGATCTTGTAGATGGTCTTCCCAAGGGCGGGTTCAAGAAGGAAGGAATTTTCAAGGCTTGCCAGCAAGGCAAACAAACTAAGAAGTCCTTCAAGAACCAGTCGCCAGTCTGCCCCAAAACCAGTCAGGTACTCGAACTGCTTCATATGGATCTTTTTGGACCAGTAACGCCTCAAACCATTGGAGGAAGACGGTATTCGCTGGTGGTAGTCGATGACTACTCGCGCTACACCTGGGTAAAGCTTCTCAGAACCAAGGATGAAGTGAAGATCATTCTTCCAGAATTGATCATCCAAGCACAGAAACAGAGAGAAGCTACGGTAAAGCGGATACGGTCAGACAATGGGACGGAATTCTGCAACAGTCTGCTGATGGATTTTTGCGCGGAGGCCGGCATTAAGCATGAAAGATCTGCACCAAGGCAACTACAGCAGAATGGACTGGCAGAACGTAGGAACAGGACGCTGAAAGAAGCGGTCCGGTCCATGCTGGCAGAATCCGGCTTAGGACAGAGTTTTTGGGGAGAAGCGTTGGTGACGGCTTGCTATACTCAGAATAGAAGCGGGATCAACGACAGACTCCAGAAAACTCCCTACGAAGTGTATTTTGGTCGTAAGCCTTCCTTAGCTCATCTTCGTGCTTTCGGTTCACCATGTTATATCCATAATAATGGTAAGTCGAAGTTAAATGCTTTTTCGCCTAAAGCTGATGAGGGTGTCCTTGTTGGATATGGACATCCCTCTCACAAGGGCTATAGAGTATTTAACAAGACTACCAAGCTTGTGGAAATAACATGCAATGTTGTTTTTGATGAAGCTACTTTAGTGCGCAGGACATTACGACAACTGGCTGAAGATGTTCCTGAGGTCAATGATGTCGTTGATCAGTTGGGCAGGAATTCTTCCAATGCTCAACCAACTGATTCGACTAGACCTATGACTGGATCATCTTCACAACCAGTTCCCTCGGTTGCCCATCAGCAAACCGAGAGGGTCTGTGATGCAAATGACCTTGCTGAGACCTTACACTCAATCTCCCTGAGTGGAACTAGCAAAAATCAAGGGGGAATTCTGACTGGAATCTTTGAGCCAGAAGATGACGATGAACCAGCTGGAGTGGATGCACCAGCTGATACTGACAACGTTGGTGAAGGTTCAGGAAGCCAGTCAGACAGTGAAGCTGATGAAGAAGTTCCGACTGGTGAAGGTCAACCACCAGTTGCAATTCCAGTTCCGACTGGTGAAGGTCAACCGCCAGTTGCAGTTCCAGCTCCGACTGGTGAAAATGTGGAAGCACCAGTCATCAGGACAGAAGAACCTATTTCACAGCCGGCACCAGCAGTCGCTGGTCCTCCCAAATGGCTGAGGGATCACCCATCCGATGCTATTCTCGGTGATCCGGAAGGTTCAGTCCAGACTCGACACGGCAGTGCGCTCCTAATTGCTTTATTTCTCAAATGGAACCTACTTCCATAGGTGTTGCACTAGAATCTGCTGATTGGATTAATGCCATGCAAGAAGAGCTTGCTGAATTCACTCTCAATAATGTTTGGGACTTGGTGGAGAGACCATCACACCAGTCAGTGATTGGCACCAAGTGGGTCTTCAAGAACAAGCGAGATGAGAATGGTACCGTGGTCAGAAACAAAGCTCGTTTAGTCGCCAAAGGTTACAGTCAGTGTGAAGGCATCGACTTTGATGAGACCTTCGCACCAGTTGCAAGAATGGAGGCGATACGGCTGTTCCTTGCGTATGCAGCATATCACGGATTCACAGTATTCCAGATGGACGTGAAGAGCGCCTTCTTGAATGGCGAGCTAAAGGAGGAGGTTTATGTCGAGCAACCTCCAGGCTTTGAGATAGGCACCAAAGTGTACAAGCTGAGAAAGGCCCTGTATGGATTGAAACAAGCGCCCAGGGCTTGGTACGAAACGCTGTCACAATTCCTTATCAGCAATGGATTTCGGAAAGGGAAGATTGATAGGACTCTCTTCCTTCTCAAGGATGGAGGTGACATGCTAATGGTGCAGATCTATGTTGATGACATCATATTCGGATCAATGAATATATCTCTCTGCGAGAAGTTTTCTCAACTGATGCAGACGTCATTTCAAATGAGTATGATGGGCAAATTAACATACTTCCTAGGACTCCAGGTCCAGCAGTCAACTGATGGGATTTTCATCAGTCAACGAAAGTATACCAAGGACTTAATCCAGAAATATTGCCCAGAGAAAACTAAGTCCCTAAGGATACCAATGAGCACCAGCTGTCAGATATTTCTCGATGAACAAGGTGAATCAGTTGATCCTACCGTTTACCGAGGAATTATTGGATCACTTCTCTATCTCACAGCCAGCAGACCCGACATCTCGTACTCAGTCGGAGTGTGTGCCAGATTTCAAGCCAATCCGAAAAGGTCACACATGGAAGCTGCCAAAAGGATAGTGAAATATCTGAAGGGGACTGAATCTCTTGGAATATGGTATCCCAAAAATGATGAGCTCACACTCATTGGATATTCAGATTCAGATTTTGCTGGATGCCGTATAGATCGAAAGAGTACCAGTGGTACGTGTCAGTTTCTAGGACACAAGCTAATCAGTTGGTTTAGCAAGAAGCAGCACTCAGTTGCTACATCTACCACTGAAGCTGAATATGTTGCCGCTGCCAGTTGCTGTGCTCAAATTATTTGGATCAAGCAACAACTGGAGGATTATGAAGTGGACACTGGCTGTGTTCCAATCTATTGCGACAACAACAGCGCTATGTGCATCACGAAGAATCCGGTTCACCATTCTAGAACCAAGCACATAGATATTCGACATCACTTCATACGTGATCATGTCGAGAAGAAGGATGTCAGCGTGGACTACATCAGAACTGAAGATCAACTGGCTGACATCTTCACCAAACCCCTTCCAGAAGCAAGATTCAAGGAGTTGTGCATCAAACTCGGTCTTTTGGAGATTGATGCGAGCCCAAGTGTTGAGGAAGAATGAGTCCCAGCTCTCATTCTGTTCTTGATCTTCTGAAGGACGCTGATTACGACTAAGTCCAAGCTCTTAGTTGTTTTTATTTAAGTGGTATCTCAAGCTCACTGATGGTTCCTACTGGCGGAACTTATCCCTTAATTGTCTAAGGAAATGAGTCCCAGCTCTCATTCCGAAGTTGCCAGCACAAACCATCAGTTGAAGCGAAATTGGGTCCCAGCTCCCAATTTCAAGCGATGATGAGGAGTGGATTTCTTGAAGAGAAGATTATGCGGAATAAAAATTGAGTCCAAGCTCTCAATTTTTCTTTCTTTCAAGTTGCCAGCAGACAACTGGTGAAACTTCCACGACTGGTGAAAATTGAGTCCAAGCTCTCAATGTCTAAGTACACCAGCACCAGTATATGTATCAGTTGCCAACTGGTGAGAAGGCCATACAGTCAGGAGGAAGTATGCGACTGGCATATGCTACTGATGACCAGTTGTGCCAGCTGTCGCAGAAAAGGCGGGATTGTTCAAATCCGACTAGCGTGTACATCTCTCCGAAGTTAATGCAGCATTTAATGTCACATTTAATGTGCACAGTGTCTGCGCAGTCCGACGCTTGGATGCCACCAATCGGCGTGTGCCATGTCAGCTCCACGTCGTGGCGCCCGTCAGCACGACTGCGCACGTCACCACAGGGAAGCGGGCCTGCTGATGACCGTCGATCCTTACTTGCTGAGACTTCATCTCGGTCGTTTAATCCTGCATGGCCCTTCGCATAAATACCCGATCTCCTTCGTCGAATTTTCCTTTACGATCCCTCATATTCTTCAGAACCCTAACTCTGAAGTCATGGCATCTTCATCAAATCCTCCTCCTCCTGCTGATAGCCCCTCTACTTCATCATCCTCAGAATCTTTGAATCTACCCCTCGCTGAAGCACATATGCCATCATATACTGGCATTGTAAAGATTGAGGACGTTGATTATAGCCATCCTTTTGCCAGACTGGTGCAGTTGAACAGACCGCGGACCCGACACCAGCTCTCATACGCACAAATAAGGGCTGCTCAGGTCCAAAAGGAGAAAATCTTGAATGAGAAATTGGCCCTGAAGCATTACGGACCGGAGCTGATGGAAATAATTGACGGAGAACAGCTCCGACCGTACCTCACGGCGACCCCCAGAAACTTCCACCCTCACATGGTGGCCGAGTTCTATGCTCGGGCGGTTATAGCTGACAACAGGAAGTCATTCACCACGTCAGTTTTCAGCCACCTGATCACAATCGATGCAGAATACCTCGCCAACATGTTTGGGATGAGGAGCGCTGGCGAGGAAGTGGCCACGTATCATCATGATGATACGGTGGAATTCTGGAGGAGATGGGCGGAGTGGAAGAAAGCGGCAGTGACTGAGTTCTGGACCGGCATGAAGAAGTCCGAGATGGAGGACTTCTGGCAATTGGTGTGCGACATTGTGGTTCGCATGCTACAATGTGAGGTCGGATCGTACGCCGAGCTAAGCATGCGGAAGTTTTCGGTGATGTGTGCCCTAGTGGATGGAGTTCAGGGCAACTGGGCCGAATTCCTTTTTGGCCGGCTGTTGGAGAATGTGGATCGGAACCTCACCGTGCTAACTGAAGGAAAGTTTGCCCATGCAGTCTCGTTCGGGCTGCGGATCAGCCACATCTTGGAAGTGGAGATGGGTGGAGGCGTTGACCAAGGGGAGAGACTGGTCCCCTCAGACTTTATACCAGTCTCCAAGGTCAAGCAGGCTGACCCCGATTACAAGAAGCCGCGCCGGTTGAAAGGCAAGAAGGCAGTGAACCCTGATGAGGCCGTTTCTGAGGAGGACTCAGAAGACCTGGGGGAGCAAGTGCCAGCTGTGGCTCTCCCACTGCCAGCAGCGGCGAAGGCGGAGTTGAAGCGAAAACTAGAGACGGAGTCTCTCTTCGCTACGATGGAGGAAGCGGTGGCTGAGGCTACTGGCATTCATCCTCGAGAAGTACAACTGGTACCAGCCACCAAGCCTCCATCCCGCAAGAAGCCGAAGACCCACCAGCACCAGCAGCCTCCGCAAGCTGTTGCTTATGATCCGGCGTCTGGAAAGATCTCAATTCCAGTCAAAAAGTCCATTTTGGGACTGACTGAGGAGGAGACCCTCGAGAGGATGACTCGCAAGAGGAAGCGAATCCAGACCAGAGCCCAGAAGGAGGCCGAAGAGGCCAAGAAGGCGAAGCACGCCTCTATTATCAAGAAGAAACAAGCTCAATCCAGGCTGCGAGCCATTGTCGCCCAGCAGAAGAGAGAGGCTGAGCTGGCAGCCCGTGATGAAAGATTTGCCAAAATCAAGGCTGAGACCGAGGCCAGGCGCCAGGAGCAACTGGCCGACCAATTGCGCCAGGTGGCCAAGGGAAAATGGGGAGTCCCCGAGACTTCAACAAGTACCGTGCCACCAGCACCAGCACCAGGCGATATCTTACCCAATGAATCTTTTACACGCCTGCTGGTGATGGGCGCTGACGAGGACGTACTATCCCTTGTGGATGAGTACAAACCGGAGGAGGAAACCGCTGAAGTCCCTCCACCCGCGCAAGGGGGTGGTGGAGGTGATGAAGAAGTCCCACTGGCGACGCAAGGGGAAGCCAGTGGAGGAGTAGAGGAGCGGGCGACCACCCCGGAAAAACTGGCGAGCTTCTCGGATGTCAGTTCTGAATCCGAGGAGGCAGAGGAGAAAGAGGTAGAGGTGGAGCAGGCCACCAAGATGGAAGTGACTACTGGTGGAGAGGCTGCTGATAAACCTCCCGTTGTCATCATTAACGATGAAGAGCCACCACCAGTGGTACAGCGCTCAACCGTGCAGAGGATGGAGCCGAGGGACCTTTTCCCTGATTTTGATGCTGAGGCTCGTGCTCATGACGGTCATCCAAAATCTTCTGAAGCCTCAACATCTTCGGGATGACCAGCGGCATCCTCATCAGCACCAGGACGCGCTGAGCGACGAGAAAGAAGGTCCTACATGATCAGCATTCACTACATCCACCTGATCGATGAGGACGACTTTCAGGCTCAAGTGACAGGGGTGCACCGGTGGGAGCACCGCGGGGAGATGGCATTTTATAATTCCAGGGTGCCTGAATTCTCAATCTTCAACATAATCCCGACCAGCGGCCTCCCCCACCAGTCCGTTTATGCTTCAAGAATTTATGACTGGTGCCTGCCCCTGCAGCCGGTGGAATATTACAATTCCACATTGTATGAATATGCGGAGAACATCACTGTGGAAGTAGAGAGTGCCATCGAAGATGAGATAATCGCAGATTTCAAATATCTGTGGAGAGTGAGTCCGGAGCTGTTTAAGGAGTTCCGGCGGTGGAAGATTTTTGACCGGTGCGAGCGCCGATTAACTGTGGAAAAGCGCTCTGTGCTATACGCCCGGCTCGAACTGGGTTACTGGAGAGCGGAGGAGGAGTGGGCTCACGCATTCATGGATACAGATGCTGAGAACCCCCAGCAGCTGTCCATCAGGCGGATCAAGCGCCGTTTGAAAAAGATTGCTGACTATCGCAGACTGACTGGAAGCTCCGGCCTCCCGCGTCCGAAATTGGTGAAGTTACCTTTTCTCCAGTTCCACCTAACCAGCCGCGGCTACCAGATGGTTTACGCGCTCAGACGCATCCGAATACTGGTCGATCTTCCGAGGATCCCTCCCTACCATGCTGCATTGTTCGACATGGCTGCCAGCGCTCTGCTGGTAGACCACTTAGTGGCGGAGGATCCCTCTCGTGGTTGGTAGCTGACCCTTGCCGTCCCCCCTGTTCCTACTGTCTTGGGCGATCTAGTCCCTGATTCTATGGACTGGCAAGTGGTGGAATTCACAGCCCCACCCATTTTTGAACAAGGCCCGCCAGCACCAGCCGCGGTGCTCGCGGAGGAGCCAGCAGCAGCCGAGGTATCAGCGGAGGAACCAGCTGCAGCAGCGGTACCAGCGGAGGAGCCAGCCCCAATGGAGATAACAGCTGAATCTGAACCAGCAATGGCTCCTTCCGTACCTGATGTGCCCTCCTCTTCCATGGAAGTATCAGCGCAGCCCATCTCCGAGATTCATCCTCCTGCGCAACTTCTTGCTTACATAGATGCCAGGATGGATCAACGCTTCGCCACTTTCCATGCCGAGGTAGCGCAGCAAATGGAGTCCGTCACCACCGGTGTTGCCACCTTTTTGGCGAGGATCCAAAAGGGGGAAAGGGCGCGAGCACTGGCTGAAGAGGAGAGGGCCAGAATCATTGAGGAGGAGAGACGTCTCGCCGCTGAAGAAAGGCGAAAGAGAGATCAAGAAATGGCCGAGCTTACTGCGATCCTGAGGTCCATCACAAGTGCTAAAACTCAATCACCAGGATCGTCATCCAAGCCATAGTCTAGTTTCTCTATTTTATGTAAGTAAATGCTTATCAGCTAGACTAGTCAGTTATCACTCCTGTACTTGTAATTGCTACATCTTTAATGGAATGCTGACTGACAAGTTGATGACAATCTCTAGTTGTCCAACAATTGTCAAGTATTTACTTACCAGCTGAACTTACACATCCAGTGTAATCAGCACCAACACTCGTCTACATACTTTAAATCTATTTTTTGCTCTGATCTCAATTTTCATATTTTAAACGAGCAATATCCCTCTTAGTTTGAGGGGGAAGATTTTAGTTAGAGCTGATGTGAGGAAGTGGTTTCATGGGTTTAGATCTGATAGGCTTATTTGTAAAACCCTGAAATTTTCTGTAACTTTCCTCATCAGCTGAGTGCTCGCTGGTTAGGCTTTGAT
>JAPKLW010009257.1:0-12422 GCA_026898455.1 Plectranthus barbatus | reverse complement strand
CAGCTCCTGTGCATTCTAGCACTTGAGTTATTACGGGCGAACCTTGCTGCAAAAGGATTTACGTTCTTGGGAGAACTAAACACCCAAATCGCTGTGGAGGTTGAAGTGACGTGCTCGCACTCCATCAGCAGAAGAGAGCTGAAGAGGAAACCAGGACCGGGAGCGGTTGATCTAGTGAACTGGTGGACAAGGCATTCACCAGCTAGAGATAGATCGTAGGCAACCTGTAACCGATTGCTCATAGTGATATTTCCAGTGCTTCGACTAGAGAGTGGACGTAGATCGATTGATCGAACCACTATAAATCCTTTTGTTATTTATCAGTTTTCTGCATTACATTCTGATTTAAAACCCAGCACTCAAGTGCTGGTGTATGTTCTGAAACTGATATAATTGTGCAAACTTGGCTAAATATTCTAAGTGTGGATTCACCAGCTGACACTACTCAGTTGTCAGCTGAGTACTGAGTAACCAGCACCAGCTGACCAGATGCCAATTGTCAGCTGTGTGTAAGTAGCGTGCAAGAAAACAATTAACATTATTTCCGCTGCGTATCGTAACGTCTTATACTCTGAAAAACCGGGACCAACAAGTGGTATCAGAGCGAGGTTGGTCTTTCTAGACTGGTCGTACACTGAGTCGCTTAGGACCGAGATCCAAGTTTTCTTGCACTCCACTTTGTCTGTCTGTTGTTTAGCTCAGGTACGCAAGATGAATATCCCGAAGCTGCTCAACTACAATCCGGACAAGCATGATATATGGCGAAAGAGGTCACTCATTCAGCTGAAAAGCGTCCATCCGGAGATGAAAGACGTGCTGGAGAAAGGGCCGATCGAGATCACCAAGACGAGGCACCAGTTAGGAGATCAACCAGCTGCTGAGATTCCTAAGCCCCCAGAAGAATGGAACGCTGAAGACAATCAGCTGGACTCCGTTGCTCTTGATATGATCTTATCATCTCTTCCAGAACCGCTGATGGAGGAAGCCCTCCAATTTGACACCGCCAAGGAAGTCTGGGACTACCTTGATAGTCTTTGTACGGAGACAGATCAGATGAAGCGCAACAAGTTGCAAGTTGCGGTGGACAAATACGAGTCATTCCAGATGCTGACTGGTGAAACCATCAAGGAGATGGAGGCTAGATTCAATGCCATAGTCAGCGAGCTGAAGTCTTTGGACAAGGAGTACTCGAATGCAGAGCTTAATGCAAAGATCCTGTCAAAGATGCCCAAGGAGGACTGGTTCGTGAAGACTACATCTCTTAAGGAGAAGGATCTATCCAAGATGACTCCCAAGGAGCTATTTGCTCAGCTCCAAGCACATGAGTGGGACATCCAAATGGTGAACAAAAATGAAGCCATTTGGACCGTTGGATCTCCCAGCATCAAGACACAAGACGAAGCCTACTTCGTCAAGAGGGATTTCAAGTGGAAGCCCAAGAAGCCTTTTCATACTGACAGACCTACTGGGCCGCACAACCAGCAGAAAGAGATCTCATCCCCGTCAGGATCTAACTCAAAAGGCAGCGAGAGCTCTATCGCAGATCTTGAGCAACAAATGAAGAGACTGGCTGTTCTTCTGGAGAAAGCCAAAGCGAAACAGGGAGCTTCTCTCAGCTCATCTGATGGAAAGTTCGTCAAGAGAGCTCCCCGTGCTTGTTATTAGTGCCAATCCCCTGATCATCTCAAGTTTGAATGTCCACAGGTGGACAAAGATGAGCGGGAAAGGCTAAAGAATCTCTTTGAAGAGCGTGCGTCAAAGGCCGTTGCCAAGGCGATGCTGACAAGGACAGAGGTTCCTGATATACCTGACCATGATGATGGAGAGTATGCGTCAGACGAAGAATCAGAAGAGGAAGCGCTACTGGCGCTGATGGTAGCCTTCGGAGAAGAGTCAGCTGAAGAATGTGCTGACAGTGAGGAAGAACAGGCACTAGCTGCTGATGATGAGGTACAATCTATTCCCTCACTGCATATCATGTCTCCACACATTCTAGACGATTCTGAGTCGCATTGCTCCGACTCAGAGGTTGTCACCATAGATATTCTTCAGGAAGAATTTCTTAAATTTTACGAAATAAAGAATATCTTGGCTAGCGAAAACACCTAGCTAAAAAATCAGATTTCTGTTTTGACCAATGAGATTGAAAAATCGAGGTCAATCGGTGAAGAGCTAGCCACTCTGAAAAAGACTCACTTTGAATTGCTTCAAAATTTTCAAATTGCAACAATTGAGCGAGATAATTTTCACAACATCGTTCTGGAGCAAGAAAATAAAATAAATTTTTTGAATAAAGGCTCCAAGGACTTGGAAAAGGCTCTATCTCATTGGAGAAAGCCTACTGATAAATCCGGGTTGGGATTTGAAAAGAATTTGAGCATAAACCAACCCGAGATTCAAGTGGTAAATGCATCAGCACCAGCTGGTAATACCCATCAGTCCCGTATGGCTGATCAGCATAGGAATCATAAGACCAGATTCATAGGTGAGTCATCACGACAACAACCTCCACTGGCAAAATCCTCTGCTGACAGGACGCCAGCACACCCTCAGACGCAGACTAAGCCGAATAATTCTAAGGCAATGAAGTCAGCGTCAGCTACCAATGGAATCCGACAGCCAGCATCAAATGTCAAGAGATTCCACACACAACCTCGTCAGTATGCCAATCACCAGCATACCTACTGGGGATCCCAATCTCAGAGAAACTCTGAGAGAAGGATAATGCCTGATAGGAGGAATACCTATCAGAGGCCTGAGCCCAATCACAAGTTTTCTAAAAGGGCAGTGAAGGCTAACCATGGTGGTCCACACTTCCAGAGACCACGAAGGCAACACACACAACCGAAAATACATTTCCGAAACTCTCAGCGGAAGAATACTTCCAAAGGAGTTACACGCACAGCCACACCTTCCCAAACCAATCTCATGCATTACTACAAAAGGAAGGGAAAGGCTACTGATGATATCAGCAAGGGTAAAACCGAGCTGAAAATCACTAAAGTCTGGATTTCGAAAGGAACAATTCAGCGATCTAACCCTGCAGGACCCGCAGAAGATCGGGGACCTAAATAAATTCTTTATTTTTCTTGCAGGTACAGGATCATGCATCACAGCTTCAGAGGTCGAGAGAGTGGATCTTAGATAGTGGGTGTTCAGCTCACATGACTGGTGAAGAGGATTTGTTTGCAGATCTCATCAAGGTCAAAGGACCTCCAGTTATCTTTGGTGATAACTCTAAGGGCAGAGTTATTAGCAAGGGCTGCATCGAGAAGGACGATGTCAGAATTATAAATGTATCCCTTGTCACCTCTCTCAAGCACAACCTCTTGAGTATCAGTCAGCTGTGCGATAGTGGCTACACAGTTCACTTTGGGAAATCAGAGTGCCAGATCAAGGACGAGAAGACTGGCGAGATCAAGCTGAGAGGTATTCAGAACGGAGGACTTTATACCGTTGACTGGCAGAGTGGGAAGCCAGATTCATGCTTCGTGGCCACCAGTACTATGGAAACTAACTGGCTGTGGCACAAAAGGTTGAGTCATCTGAATTTCAGAACCATCAACTACCTGGCCAAGCATGATCTTGTGGAAGGTCTTCCCAATGGAGGATTCAAGAAGGAAGGGATTTGCAAAGCATGCCAGCAGGGCAAGCAAACTAAGAAGTCCTTCAAGAACCAGTCGCCAGTCTGCCCCAGTACCAGTCGGGTACTCGAGTTGCTACATATGGACCTGTTTGGACCAGTAGCACCTCAAACCATTGGAGGAAGACGTTATTCGCTAGTGGTAGTCGATGACTACTCGCGCTATACCTGGGTAAAGCTTCTCAGATCCAAGGATGAAGTGAAAGTCATTCTTCCAGACTTGATTATCAAAGCACAGAAACAGAGAGAAGTTACAGTAAAGCAGATACGGTCAGACAATGGGACGGAATTCTGCAACAGTCTGCTGATGGATTTTTGCGCGGAAGCCGGCATTAAGCATGAAAGATCTGCACCAAGGCAACCGCAGCAGAATGGACTGGCAGAACGTAGGAACAGGACGCTGAAAGAAGAGGTCCGGTCCATGCTGGCAGAATCCGACTTAGGACAGAGTTTTTGGGGAGAAGCGTTGGTGACGGTTTGCTATACTCAGAATAGAAGCGGGATCAACGACAGACTCAAGAAAACTCCCTACGAAGTTTACTTCGGTCGTAAGCCTTCTCTAGATCATCTTCGTGCTTTCGGTTCACCATGTTATGTCCATAACAATGGTAAGTCGAAGTTAAATGCTTTTTCGCCTAAAGCTGATGAGGGTATCCTTGTCGGATATGGACATCCCTCTCACAAGGGCTATAGAGTATTTAACAAGACTACCAAACTTGTGGAAATAACATGTAATGTCGTTTTTGATGAAGCTACTTTAGTGCGCAGGACATTACGACAACTGGCTGAAGATGTTCCTGAGGTCAATGATGTCGTTGATCAGTTGGGCAGGAATTCTTCCAATGCTCAACCAACTGGTTTGACTAGACCTATGACTGGATCATCTTCACAACCAGTATCCTCGGTTGCCCATCAGCAATCCGGGAAGGTCGGTGATGCAATTGACCTTGCTGAGACCTTACACTCAATCTCTCTGAGTGGAACTGGCGATAATCCAGGGGGAATTCCGTCTGGAATTTTTGAGCCAGAAGACAATGAACCAACTGGAGTGGATGGACCAGCTGACGATGTAATTATCGCCGAAGGATCGGGAGATCAGTCAGAGAGTGAAGCTGATGAAGAGTTTATTCCAACTGGTGAAGGTCAACCACCAGTTACCATTGCAGCTTCGACTGGTGGAAATCTGGAAGCACCAGTCATCAGGGCAGAAGAACCTATTTCGCAGCCAGCACCAGCGGAATCTGGTCCTCCCAAATGGCTGAGAGATCACCCTTCTGATGCTATCCTCAGTGATCCGAAAGGTTCTGTCCAGACTCGACACGACAGTGCGCTTCTGACTTGCTTTATTTCTCAAATTGAACCTACTTCCATAGGAGTTGCGCTGGAATCTGCCGATTGGATCAATGCCATGCAAGAGGAGCTTGCAGAATTTACTCGCAATAATGTTTGGGACTTGGTAGAGAGGCCATCACATCAGTCAGTGATTGGCACCAAGTGGGTTTTCAAGAACAAGCGAGATGAGAATGGCATTGTCATCAGGAACAAGGCTCGATTAGTCGCCAAGGGCTACAGACAGTGTGAAGGCATCGACTTTGATGAGACCTTCGCACCAGTCGCAAGAATGGAGGCGATACGGCTGTTTCTTGCATATGATGCGTATCATGGGTTCACAGTTTTCCAAATGGACGTGAAGAGCGCCTTCCTGAATGGCGAGCTAAAAGAGGAGGTTTATGTGGAACAACCTCCGGGCTTTGAAGTAGGCACCAAGGTGTACAAGCTGAGAAAGGCCCTGTATGGATTGAAACAGGCGCCCAGAGCTTGGTATGAGACGCTATCACAGTTCCTAATCCGTAATGGATTTCGGAAGGGGAAGATCGACAGGACTCTCTTCCTTCTCAAGGATGGTGATGATATGCTCATGGTGCAAATCTATGTCGACGACATTATCTTTGGGTCTAAGAACATATCTCTCTGCGAGAAGTTTTCGCAACTGATGCAGAACTCATTTCAAATGAGTATGATGGGCAAATTGACATACTTCCTAGGACTCCAGGTCCAGCAGTCAGCTGAGGGAATCTTCATCAATCAGCGGAAGTATGCAAAGGATTTAATTCAGAAATATTGCCCAGAGAAGACTAAGGCTCTCAGAATACCGATGAGCACCAGTTGCCAGATCTTTCTTGATGAAGAAGGAGAATCGGTTGATCCTTCCAGCTACAGAGGTATTATTGGATCACTCCTCTATCTCACAGCCAGCAGACCCGACATTTCTTACTCAGTCGGAGTGTGTGCCCGATTTCAAGCTAATCCAAAGAGGTCACACATGAAAGCTGCCAAGAGGATAGTGAAATATCTGAAGGGGACTGAATCACCTGGTCTATGGTACCCCAGGAATGATGAGCTTGCACTCATTGGGTATTCAGATTCAGACTTTGCTGGATGCCGCATTGATAGAAAAAGTACCAGTGGTACGTGTCAGTTTCTAGGACACAAGCTAATCAGCTGGTTTAGCAAGAAGCAACATTCTATTGCTACATCTACCACTGAGGCTGAGTATGTTGCCGCTGCCAGTTGCTGTGCTCAGATTCTCTGGACCAAGCAACAACTGGAGGATTATGAAGTGGACACTGGATGTGTGCCCATCTATTGCGACAACAGCAGCGCTATGTGCATAACGAAGAATCCAGTTCATCACTCTAGGACCAAGCACATAGATATTCGACATCATTTCATACGTGATCATGTCGAGAAGAAAGATATCAGCGTGGAGTACATCAGAACTGAAGATCAACTAGCTGATATCTTCACCAAGCCTTTGCCAGAAGCGAGATTCAAGGAGTTGTGCATCAAACTCGGTCTTTTGGATGCGAGCCCTAATGTTGAGGAAGAATGAGTCCCAGCTCTCATTCCGTTCTTGCTTTTCTGAAGGATGCAGATTAAGACTAAGTCCAAGCTCTTAGTCTTCATGTTTTCTTTAGTGGTAGCTCAAAACCACAGGTGGTATCTACTGGCAGATCTTATCCCATAAATGGCCAAGGAAATGAGTCCCAGCTCTCATTTCATATTTGTCAGCAGACAAACACCATCAGCAGAAGAAATTGGGTCCCAGCTCCCAATTCAAGCGATGGTGAGAAGATGGATTTCTGAAGGAGAAGATTATGCGGAATAAAATTGAGTCCAAGCTCTCAATTTTCTTATCCTTCAAGCCGTCATCAGACAACTGGCGAATTTCCTACGACTGATGGAATTGAGTCCCAGCTCTCAATTTGTCCAAGTACTCGGGTACCAGTCGTGAGTACCAGTTGTCAACTGGTAAGAAGGCCATACTGGCAGGGGGAAGTATGCGACTGGCATATCCTGCTGATGACCAGTTATATTACTGATGACCAGTTGAGTCCCAGCTCTCAACTGACGATCTCTTGAAGTCCGAGAGTCGTGCCAGCTGTCGCAGAAATGGCGGGATTGTTCAAATCCTTTTGCGTGTGCGTATCTCAGAATTTAATGCGGCATTTAATGCCACATTTAATGCGCACAGTGACTGCGCGGTCAAAAGCACATTTGCGACCAATTAGAGAGCGCCATGTCAGCTACACGGCGTAGCCCACGTCAGCACGACCGCCCACGTCGCCACAGGGAACCGGGCCCTACTGATGACCGTTGATTCTCACTATCTGAGAATTCATCTCGGTCGTTTAATCCTGCATGACCCCCAGTATTTATATCCGACATTCTTCTCGGATAGACCTTTACGATTCCTTTAAACCCTAGAACACTTATTTTGTTCTACTTCTCTAAAAATTCTCTGCACTCATGGCATCATCCTCAAACCCTGCTGATAACCCATCTTCTTCATCTTTCGATCCAATAGATTTACCAGTAGCCGAAGCCCACATGCCTACTTTTACAGGCATCGTGAAAGAGGAGGATATAGATTATACCTACCCCTTCACCAAACTGGTTCAATTAAACAAAGCAGCCACCCGACATCGCCTCTCTCACGCACAGATCAGAACAGCCCAAGTTCAGAAGGAGAAGATTCTGAACGACAAGCTGGCGGAGAAGCACCACGGCCCGGAGCTGATGGAGATGATAGATTATGAGCAGCTCCGCCTGTATTTGAAGGCGACTCCCAGGACGTTCCATCCACATATGGTTGCCGAGTTCTACGCTCGAGCAGTCATCGCTGACGACCGGAAATCATTTACCACATCGGTGTTCGGACACCTTATCACTGTCGACGCCGAGTACCTCGCCAACATCTTTGGGATGAGGAATGAAGGAGAGGAAGTGGCGACGTATCATAAGGATGATACGGTCGAGTTCCAGCGGAGGTGGGAGGAGTGGAAAAGGGAGGAGGTGATCGTTTTTAAAACGGGGATGAAGAAGTCAGAAATGGAAGATTTCTGGCAGATGGTGTGTGACATTGTAGTGCGCATGCTACAATGCGAGGTCGGCTCGTATGCCGAACTGAGCCTAAAGAAGTTCTCGGTCATGTGCGCCCTCGTGGATGGCATATACGGAAACTGGGCCGAATTCTTCTTCGGCCGACTGCTGGAGAATGTTGAGAGGAATGCCACCGTGAAGACTGACGGGAAATTTCTTCACGCGGTATCATTCGGGCTGAGGATCAGCCACATTCTGGAGTTGGAAATGGGGGATGGAGTTGACCACGGGGAGCGACTGGTCGGGTCAGACTTCATCCCAGTCACAAAGGTGAAATTACCTGACCCTGACTACAAGAAACCGCGCAAATTGAAAGGGAAGAAGGCGGTGGACCCAGCCGAGTCAGTGTCTGAAGAAGAAGCAGATCAGACATGGGAGGAAGTGCCAACGGCGGCTATCCCACTGACAGCTGAGGCCAAGGCTGAGCTGAAAAGGAAGCTAGAGGTGGAATCCCTACTCGCCTCTATGGAGGAAGTCGTGGCTACGGCAACTGGTATACATCCTCGCGCATCAGCATCAGCACCGGTCGTCAGGCCCCCTTCAAGAAAGAAAGCCAAGACTCACCAGCACCAGCAGCCCCAGCCAGCTGCTGCTTATGACCCTGCGTCCGGGAAGATCTCGATTCCAGTCAAGAAGTCCATCTTGGGACTGACTGAGGAGGAGACCATCGAGAGGATGACCCGCAAGAGGAAGAGGGTCCAGACGAGGGCTCAGAAGCTGGTGGAGCAGGCCAAGAAGGAGCAGAATGCTTCTCTTCTGAGGAAGAAGCAGGCTCAGGCAAGGCTGAAGGCCTTGGCCGACCAGCGAAAAAGAGAGGCTGAGCTGGCAGCCCGCGATGAAGCCTTTGCAAAGGTGCAGGCTGAGCATGAGGCCAGACATCAGGCGCAACTGGCGGAGCAGGTGCGCCAGGTGGCCAAAGGCAAATGGGAAGTTGCCCCAACTACAAGTGCAAGGCCACCAGCACCAACTCCAGGCCAGATCTTATCAGAAGAATCATTTACGCGCCTGATGGTCATGGGTGCTGATGAAGACGTACTGTCCCTAGTGGATCAGTACCAGCCTGAGGAGGAGACTGCTGAAGTCCCACTGGCCGCGCACGGGGGTGCCAGTGGAGGAGTTGAGGAGCGGGCGACCACCCCGGTACAACTGGCGAGTTTTTCTGAAATGAGCTCCAATTCTGAGGAGGAGCCGGCGCAGGCGGCAGCGGAGGAGGAGGCCGCCGAGATGGAGATTGCTGGTGGAGAGGCTGATGACAAAACCTCTCCGGTTATCATCATTGCTGATGACGAGCCACCACCAGTAGTCCAACACTCGAGGGTGCAGAGGATGGAGCCCAGGGATCTTTTCCCTGACCTTGAAGATGAGGCTCGTCGTCCTGCCAGTCGCCCATAATCTTCAGAAGCGTCAACATCTTCTGGACGACCAGCAGCATCCTCGCCAGCGCCAGCACGTCATGTGCGCGCAGAAAGGAGGCCGTACTTGCTCTGTATCCAAGAGCATCAGCTGATCGATGAAGACACCTTCCGATCAAGGACGACAGGGGTACATCGGTGGGAGCACCGCGGGGCGATGGCGTTTCAAAATTCACGAGTGCCTGAGCCATCAGCATTCAATATCATCCCCATCAGCGGACTCCCCCACCAGTCGGTATACGCTTCAAGGATCTTTGACTGGTGTCTGCCCCTGCAGCCGATGGAGTACTTCAATTCCACTCTCTATGAGTATGCTGAAAACATCACGGCGGAGGTGGAGAATGCCGTTGATGACGAGATGATAACCAGCTACCGAGAAGTGTGGAGGGTGAATCCGGAACTATTTCTAGAGTTCCGGAGGTGGAGGATATTCGACCTGTGCCAGCGCCAGCTGACAGTAGAGAAGCGCGCTGTTCTGTATGCCAGGCTAGGACTTGGTTACTGGAGATCAGAGGAGGCCTGGGCGAATGCATTCATGGATTCTGATCCTGAAAGTCACCAGCAGCTGTCTACCAGGCGAATCAAGCGCCGTTTGAGGAAAATTGCAGAATTCAGACAGCCGACTGGGACTTCCGGCCTCCCTAGGCCAAAAATGGTTAAGCTACCATTCCTCCAGTTCCAGCCCACCAGCCGTGGATACCAGCTGATCTACGCGCTCCGCCACTTGAAGGTCCTCACCGCTCTCCCCAGGATCCCTCCCTATTTTGCTATTCTTTTTGATATGGCTGCCAGCGCTCTGCTGGTAGACCACATTGTGGAGGGGGATCCCTCCAGAGGTTGGTGGCTGACCACTGCCATCCCTAATGTTTCGATCGTAATGGGCGACCTTGTCCCTTACCATGAGGATTGGCAGTTGGCGGTGTTCACAGCCCCACTCGCTTTTGAACAAGTCCTGCCAGCCCCAGCAGCGGTGCCAGCGGAGGAGCCAGCAGCTGCTGAAGTGCCAGCGGTAGAGGAGCCCGCCGAAGTTGAACCAGCGACGGCTACGCCTACATCTGATGTGCCCTCTACCTCAATGGAACTGTCAGCAGAGCCTCTCTCAGAGATCCATCCTCCTGCGCAACTTCTTGCATATATTGATGCCAGGATGGATCAGCGCTTCGCGTCCTTCAGATCTGACATTGCCCAACAACTGGAGTCTGTTACCTCTGGCGTCTCATCCTTTTTGGCGCGGATCCAAGAGGGGGAAAGGGCGCGAGCACTTGCTGAGGAAGGGAGGGCCAGGCTTGCTGAGGAGGAGAGGCGGATTGCTGCTGAAGAATGAAGGATCGCTGCTGAGGAAAGGCGGAAGAGAGATCAAGAAATGGCCGAACTTACTGCGATCCTGAGGTCCATCACCAATGCTCGGACTCAGTCACCAGGATCTTCATCCAAGCCATAGTCTAGTTTCTCTATTTTGTTGTAAGTAATTTAACAACTAGACTAGTCAGTTATCTCTTCTGTACTTGTAATTGCTACACCAGTAATGGAAGGATTGCTGACAAGTTGATGACAATCTCTCATTGTCCAACAATTGTCTAAGTTTTTACTTACCAGCTGAATTTACACATCCAGTGTAATCAGCACCAACACTCATCTTGCATGATAAATTTATTTACATGCCTATTTGCTCTGATCTTAATTTCCATATTTTTAAACGAGCAATATCTTTCCTTGGTTGAGGGGGAAGATTTCTTTTAGTTAGAGCTGATGTTGAGGAAGTAATTTTATGGGTTTAGATCTGATAGGTTCTACTTGTAAAACCCTGAAATCCTTTGTAACTTTCCTCATCAGCTGAGTGCTCGCTGGTTAGGCTTTGATCGCACCAAAAAGGGGGAAATTGTTGGGAAATCTGTCTAAGGTTTCCTCCCCCAGTAGCTTACTGGTTTAGATCATAGTTTTGGTGGATCAAATCCTAAGTCCTACCAGCGTCAGTTGTCTCTAGATAGCTCCAGTCTCAAATGTAAAGTCCTGTTTAGGTCTTTTGAGTTGTAAGTCGCAGCTGATCAAGACTCATGCTGGCACTGTTCACCAGCATGAGAAGAGCTTATGGCTGGCTACTGTTCACCAGCATCAGAAGAGCTAATGACTGGCACTGTTCACCAGTTGGGAAGGATTTCATCAGCAGGCGGCTGGCAAATCTTACCAGCAGAATACGCGTTTGTGCGTACACTATTCACCAGCGGTGATTCCACCAGTCATGGGAGATCCCAAGAAGAATTAACATCCAGACATTCGGTAGACTTTGATTATGCCAGGGCAAGTCACCAGCAGAGACTGCCAGCACAAGATCACCAGAATGATCTACCAGTCGGATGTTACCAGCAGAATTCTAGATTCTTTCTCCCAGCGCAGAAGAGACAAAAAGAAGATTCTCTGAGGAATCGACTGACAAAGTATGACTTGAAGGATACCTTAAAGTCTATCAGTTACTAGACGTCAGTCTCATTCCTCGGACTGACAGAAAGAGCCGTTCTGACACAAAGAGATCTGTGTCAGATAAAGCGGTCAAAGGTATGGTTCCTTTCCGGAAAAACATACCTGCCGCCGTCAGAAGGACATCCCAGGTCTGACACCTTTCCGGATGCATCCAAACGGCTAGAAAGTTTGAATCGGTTCCTGCGGCTATAAATACGTCGCAACCACCAACATTCAAACTCTCGGTTGCTCGGTTGTCACATTGAATGATTCTACTCATCAGCTCAACCACCGAAAAAACTGAAATTATTGCAAGATTGCATAAAGTACTTTCGAGGCTTTTCATAAAGCTTTCCGTGTGTTGATTTATTTAAACACGAGACTTCAAGCTTTACGCTTGTAAGTTTAGAGATCTCATTCGGTGTTCTTTCTCTTCGAGGAAGTTCACAGCAGCTCCTGTGCATTCT
>JAPKLW010009256.1:0-12422 GCA_026898455.1 Plectranthus barbatus | reverse complement strand
TGATGTTTCACTACGAAGAGGAATTAAAATTGGGAATTAATCGATTCATTCATACATGTTATACTTGATAGGTAGATATCCCTGGAATCTGTGCTTCTCCTATTTGAATCTAAAAGCTTTTTAATTTCCTGTATAATTTTCATTAGCAAGTATTACAATTTTCAAAACAACCAAAACTTTTTAATTGCTTTTCCTAACCAGTATTTTAAGAACGTCTGATTTAGTATTTAGGATTTTTCGTTGCTTCATTCCCCTGGATCGATAACCTTAGGGTTTACAAATTTATTTGCCACTATTTCTATAATTAATCTGTAGAAATTACAGTGATCAAATTGGTGTCGTTGCCGGGGAGTGAACAGAATTAATCTTACTATTAAATCTGTGATTGAAATACTGATTTAGGCTGTAATTTTCGTATATTCTGAATTTTTTTCTCGCATTTTTGTATTTCACGTCGATCGACGCTACATCTCGTCGATCGACGAAGTTGTTTTCCTTTCGTTGATCGACGCCACGTCTCGTCGATCGACGCCGTGTTCTTTTTTTCAGAATTTCCATTTTTAATTTTAGTTCGTTTCGTTTTATTTTCAGTTTTACCTCACTACCTCCTTTACTGTATAGGTAGTGCATGAGTACAAGAGCTAGAGGAAAGGACCTGCTTTATTACTACCCGGACATTGAAGCCACTTACAGAAAGATCCAAAGGAATAAGCGTGCTCAGGAAAGCTCAAATAATCACACGATGGAAGATAACGTACCACCGCCTCCACCAGTGTTAACTGCAGAGGAGCAGGGTGTGCTGCTCCAAGAAGTCCAAGCTATGAGGGCGCAAATCCAACAATACAATCTGGAAAGAGACCTCGAGAGGAACAATCCGAATGGAAGAGATCTTCGCCATAACCCACTGTTTGATGATAATCCCGACAATGGAGAGGATGACAACCAGGATCCGCCAGGGGAGTCTGACGATGAGGAAGAAGAGGAAGCCATGCAGAACCGGTATAAACCTCGGTTCAGGGAGACAGATTTCAAGATTGGCATCAATGCCAACAATTTTATACTGAAGATCGGATTGGTGCAGATGGTGCAACAAAATCAATTCGGAGGAAGACCTACTGAGCACCCCTATGCGCATTTGGATAAGTTCATTATGCTCTGCAACACTGTCAAGATCGGAGGAGTCAGCAAGAGTGCCATCCGAATGCGTCTGTTCGCATTCTCTCTGAGGGATAAGGCACAATCATGGTTCACTGCACTGGACAAGGAAAGTATTAGCACATGGACTGAATTGAGGAATGAGTTCCTGGAAAACTTCTTCCCCCCGAATGTCATTAGGCAGAGAAGGAAGGAAATCATCAGATTCGCTCAAAGACCTGATGAGAGCTTCAGTGAGACATGGGAGCGATTCATAGAGCTACTGAGATCTTGCCCCGGACATGGCTTTCCGCCAGGAGAACAGGCAGAAGCATTCTACGAGGGACTCAATGAGAAAACCGTCAAGTTGGTGGACACCACACTGGGAGACACCATCATGACGAAAAGCGGAAAGAAGGCCATGGAATTCTTCCAAAAGATGGCCAACAACACTCAACGGTGGTCCTCAAGCCGAACTCGGCCTGTGATGGCGGTCGAGAAGGAGAAAGAGAAAGTTTCCAAGCAACCGGATTTGGCAGCCGAGCTGAAAAAGCTAAGGGAAGATTTCACTGCACTGAAGCAAGAGAAAACAGTTGCTGCAGTTGAAGCAGTGCAGGGTCCAACAGAGGAAGGCAATGCTGAGGTAAATTTCATTCAAAGGGGCGGTTATCAAGACAACTACAGAGGAGGATACCAGCAACACAATCAGCAGAATAACCAGCCCTATACCTACAATCACGCAAGGAATCACCCTGGATTCTCCTATGCAAACCCTCAAGCTGCAGAGCAACCACCACCAGGATTTGCCGTACAAGAAGGAGCAATAGTGGAGGAGAAGAAGCCAAATCTCGAGGAGATTTTGGCTAAGTTCATGGAAGGCTCCACTGATACTGTAGCCAAGTTGAAGCAGGAAATTTCGGGCGTGAACACAAAAGTGGACCAGGTGTAGAAGCATGTTCAGATCATAGAAACCCAGGTCAGTCAAATCGCCGATGCCCTCGGAGCCCAACACAAGCCGGGGCAACTTCCGAGCAACACTCAGATTAACCCCAAGAATCAAAATCAGAGGAACCAAGTGAATGCCATCACTCTGAGAGGGGGAAAATCCTATGAAGGGCCAAAGCAAGCAGGGACAGACACCCGAGATGAAGGAGAAGCCGAGAAAGAAGAAGAAGTCGTCACAGGCAAAGCTCCGTCGATCGACGACGCTTCCCCGTCGATCGACGAAGATTCAAAACATCCGTCGACCGAGGCTGAATCTCATCGATCGACGATCGCCCCTGCTCTACCAATGTATAAGCCTCCTTTGCCATATCCGCAGCGGTTTGCCAAATCAAAGATGAACGAGAAGTATGCACGCTTTCTTGAGAACATGAAGAAAATAAACATCAACATCCCGCTGATTGAGGCACTACGAGAGATACCGTGGTATTTGAAATTTCTGAAGGATATGGTCTCTCAGAAAAGACCCTTCATGGAGCACGAGAGGGTCAATTTGTTTGAAGAATGCAGCGCGATTATTCAGAAGAAGATGCCGCTGAAGAGAGAAGACCCGGGATCCTTCACGATCCCCTGTGTCATTGGAGGAGAGACCTTTGGGAAGGTCCTTTGCGATTCCGGCGCATCCATCAACTTAATGCCGCTGTCAATCTTCAAGCGGTTGGAGATCGGGAGCATCAAACCAACAACCATATCATTGCAGATGGCTGACAGATCGGTGTCCTACCCAAGAGGCATCGTAGAAGACGTACTTGTGAAGGTGAAAGACTTCATCATTCCAGCAGACTTCGTGGTACTTGACATGGAAAAAGACCACAACATCCCGCTTATCTTGGGGAGATCTTTCTTGAAGACTGCTGGAGCATTGATTGACATTCGAGACGGCAAACTGACGTTCCGAGTTAATGACGAGTCAGTCACCTTCCCCATCTACAAAGCAGTGCAGAAGCGTATTGAAGGGAGCTTCCAGGAAGAGTGCCACATGATCAATTGTTCAAATCCGGTGATTTTCTCTCCCTTTCCTTCTCTTAAAACTGATTCGGACTCTCTAGAGAACCGCTTACTACACTCTTTGTGTTTGTCTTCAGATTTGGATAAGGCGAACGATGAGCTTATGGATTTGGTGAAGGAGCTGGATGTACGCGAGGGAATAATACAGGAGAAAGAGAACAAATAGAAGCAGTTATCAAGCCGACGCCACCAGAAAAAGAAGATAAAACGTGGAAATACCTCCACATCGATCGACGCACACCATGCGTTGATCGACACAGCCTTAGGATCCACGTCGATCGACGCAACAGTCACGTCGATCGACGCACGAAGGAAGTCAGACACGGAGAGTTCATCGGCAGAAGTAGCGCGACGTAGAAAAGGGATTGCGGCAGTTTCACTCATGTCAACCGACGCAAATCGGGGAAAGCTGCAATCTAACTCTGATCCGCTAGTTCTGGAACTCAAGATGCTTCCGGCACACCTTAGGTATGGGAAGTTGGAAAAATTACTACGAGTTCTACAGAAGTACAAGTCCGCCATTGGGGGGACATTGAAAGACACTAAGAAATGGGGGATGCAAGTTATCAAGAACAAAGATGGAAAGGAGGTCGCGAAAGGACCTGCCTGGACCCGACCTCCCTGATGGTGATTGAAGACTCCGGGGGATAAAAAAGTTGATGTCTGAGATCAACTACCAGGTATCGTTCCCTCTTTTGTCTGATTTTCAAACTTCGAGTTGGAAATAAGTTTGGGGGGATGTGGACAAGAGATGGAACGTCCTATCTTTTATTTATTCTTCTTTCTGTCTTTAATTTTTCGTACCTTTTTATTTATTCTGCTTTCTGTCTTTAAATTTTTCGCGCACCTTTCTATTTTATGCTATTTTGTGGGGAAATTTTTTGAGTTTTGAGATAACCTGAACGAGATTGTGAGATTAGAATTGATTGAGGGTTGAGTATTGAATTGATTGAGATTGTGGTTAGATGCCTATGAATGTAGAATACCGCATTATAGGACTGATTTGACACTTGTACTTGCATGATGATTGAGCTGATTTGAAATTGACTGTGGAAGAAAATTTTTGAATCCTTGTGTGAGAAATTTGAGCCTTTATTTCGTTTGATCTGAGATTCACATGTGTGTTTTGATTTCTCTAGAACTTGCCTATTTTCTGTGTTGAGACTGCATAGTGTGCACAAGTTTAGGAAATGATATTAGGCCATCTTTGTTAACCCAATATCCTAAACACTGTCCCTTCACAATAAAATTTTCCCTAGCTAGCCATTTTGAGCCTGTACAATTTTTCTTTCCTTGTCTATGAGATTAAGAAAAGTATTGTCTCACTCGTGTCTTGAGTTGTGGTATGTATGGGGATTGATTAGTGAATTGGTGATAAGATATGATAAATTAGTGGTGAAAAGATGTGTGAAAAAGAAGCTCAAAGAAATAATTAGAATTCTCATAAACTCTCGGAAAAGAAAAGAATGCTAAGTTATCGAAAAGAGCATAAGAGATTCAATATGAGCTATATAAAAAAAAATATATTATATTGTGAGTTTGTTGATGTATATGAGGAGATAAGATGGATGACGATAGATGGTGGTTGGAGATGTTGAGAGTCATGAACTCAATTGATTTAGTCACTTGGCCATATTTCCCTACCTTATCAGAAAAAAGCCTATGTTACAACCTTTCGAAAGTCCTTTTTGATTCTAGACTTGTGTGCACATTTTAGTAGTGGAGATATTAGAAAATTTACAAGCCTATGGTAGAAATTGCTTCATACATGTTGTTGAGTGCTTTCATCTTTACCTTAAACACTTGAGAGTTGAGCGATACACTTCCTGTGAGTTCTTCCACGGTTGATGAATTTTCCGTCTCTTCCAAATTTCTTGTGGGTAGTGGATTATTGGTTCTTGACTGTGATGAATCTTGTGTGGCATTGCACTTTGACCACATGATCTTTTGATTTCTTTCTTGCCTATTGATTGAGGACAATCAAACGTTCAAGTTTGGGGGATTTGACAAGCTCATTATTTCACTCACTTATCTATATTATTTTTATATTATTTTATGTAGTTTTATTGAGTTTATATATATTTTATGCATGATGTTAATATTAGGTGGTATTAGGCGTATTTTGGTATCTGTGCAGGTTTTTAGGCCTAAACCCACGAGAAAACCGTTCCGAAAGCAGTAACGTGTAAGAGTAGCAATGAAGAGTTCTTCCACAAGAGTAATTCGAGCTAGTGGTGCATGGCAATGGATGATGCTTTGAGTTAGCTCTCCAACGCAACTGGAATCGGGTCAATCGGAGTTCAGAAGAGGAAGTTATGGCCAAAACCGTGAGACCGCGCAGATGAGGCAAAGAAGGCACAGTGCTCGACGAGGGGAAAAGGAAGATCGACGGAAGCAAAGACCGCGTCGATTGCTGCCAATGCTCGTCGATCGACGAAGATGTTTCAGGAGCAGCGATCGACTCCAGAAAGCCACGATCGACGTGAACCTGTTGGCGCGGGAAATTGATAAAAATCGGATTTATTCATATCTTTAGCCCTAGAATTGATAGGATACACCCCCACCTCTATAAATATCCTAATAATGTCGATTTTGAGAGTACCTTTTGACCTTTTTATCATGCTTTATTCTAGATTTCAGATTTTAGAGATTCCAAGAGTTTTGAGGTTTATGTTCGAAGACATATTTTGGGGGAAGACATTCAGACTCAAGTTTTTATGCAATTCAGGTTTTATCTATCTATGATGAATATTACTATGAATATGTGTAACTAAATCCTTCCTCAGATTCTAGGGTTTCGAACTATCAATGTATACATGTTTGATTGATTGAATTATTTTCCCTTTCCCTTCGTAGTTTGTGAAATCTGTGCTTATTCATAATCTTGATTTTCTGATCACATCTTAGGATTACCTAGTTGATTACTTGAGACGTAACTGTGATAGTTTTCAATGGAAAGAGATTTTCACAATATAATCTGATTTCTTGTCGTAACTGAAGGAGATTGATTGTAGGAATAAATCTGTAGATCTTTGGAGTTAGTTAATTTATCTTGAGACCGAGTGGAGATAGGTAATTAATTAATCTACTTTACGAATTGTCCAACAAAGAAGTTCGTAATACTTTTCTGATGTTTCACTACGAAGAGGAATTAAAATTGGGAATTAATCGATTCATTCATACATGTTATACTTGATAGGTAGATATCCCTGGAATCTGTGCTTCTCCTATTTGAATCTAAAAGCTTTTTAATTTCCTGTATAATTTTCATTAGCAAGTATTACAATTTTCAAAACAACCAAAACTTTTTAATTGCTTTTCCTAACCAGTATTTTAAGAACGTCTGATTTAGTATTTAGGATTTTTCGTTGCTTCATTCCCCTGGATCGATAACCTTAGGGTTTACAAATTTATTTGCCACTATTTCTATAATTAATCTGTAGAAATTACAGTGATCAAATTGGTGTCGTTGCCGGGGAGTGAACAGAATTAATCTTACTATTAAATCTGTGATTGAAATACTGATTTAGGCTGTAATTTTCGTATATTCTGAATTTTTTTCTCGCATTTTTGTATTTCACGTCGATCGACGCTACATCTCGTCGATCGACGAAGTTGTTTTCCTTTCGTTGATCGACGCCACGTCTCGTCGATCGACGCCGTGTTCTTTTTTTCAGAATTTCCATTTTTAATTTTAGTTCGTTTCGTTTTATTTTCAGTTTTACCTCACTACCTCCTTTACTGTATAGGTAGTGCATGAGTACAAGAGCTAGAGGAAAGGACCTGCTTTATTACTACCCGGACATTGAAGCCACTTACAGAAAGATCCAAAGGAATAAGCGTGCTCAGGAAAGCTCAAATAATCACACGATGGAAGATAACGTACCACCGCCTCCACCAGTGTTAACTGCAGAGGAGCAGGGTGTGCTGCTCCAAGAAGTCCAAGCTATGAGGGCGCAAATCCAACAATACAATCTGGAAAGAGACCTCGAGAGGAACAATCCGAATGGAAGAGATCTTCGCCATAACCCACTGTTTGATGATAATCCCGACAATGGAGAGGATGACAACCAGGATCCGCCAGGGGAGTCTGACGATGAGGAAGAAGAGGAAGCCATGCAGAACCGGTATAAACCTCGGTTCAGGGAGACAGATTTCAAGATTGGCATCAATGCCAACAATTTTATACTGAAGATCGGATTGGTGCAGATGGTGCAACAAAATCAATTCGGAGGAAGACCTACTGAGCACCCCTATGCGCATTTGGATAAGTTCATTATGCTCTGCAACACTGTCAAGATCGGAGGAGTCAGCAAGAGTGCCATCCGAATGCGTCTGTTCGCATTCTCTCTGAGGGATAAGGCACAATCATGGTTCACTGCACTGGACAAGGAAAGTATTAGCACATGGACTGAATTGAGGAATGAGTTCCTGGAAAACTTCTTCCCCCCGAATGTCATTAGGCAGAGAAGGAAGGAAATCATCAGATTCGCTCAAAGACCTGATGAGAGCTTCAGTGAGACATGGGAGCGATTCATAGAGCTACTGAGATCTTGCCCCGGACATGGCTTTCCGCCAGGAGAACAGGCAGAAGCATTCTACGAGGGACTCAATGAGAAAACCGTCAAGTTGGTGGACACCACACTGGGAGACACCATCATGACGAAAAGCGGAAAGAAGGCCATGGAATTCTTCCAAAAGATGGCCAACAACACTCAACGGTGGTCCTCAAGCCGAACTCGGCCTGTGATGGCGGTCGAGAAGGAGAAAGAGAAAGTTTCCAAGCAACCGGATTTGGCAGCCGAGCTGAAAAAGCTAAGGGAAGATTTCACTGCACTGAAGCAAGAGAAAACAGTTGCTGCAGTTGAAGCAGTGCAGGGTCCAACAGAGGAAGGCAATGCTGAGGTAAATTTCATTCAAAGGGGCGGTTATCAAGACAACTACAGAGGAGGATACCAGCAACACAATCAGCAGAATAACCAGCCCTATACCTACAATCACGCAAGGAATCACCCTGGATTCTCCTATGCAAACCCTCAAGCTGCAGAGCAACCACCACCAGGATTTGCCGTACAAGAAGGAGCAATAGTGGAGGAGAAGAAGCCAAATCTCGAGGAGATTTTGGCTAAGTTCATGGAAGGCTCCACTGATACTGTAGCCAAGTTGAAGCAGGAAATTTCGGGCGTGAACACAAAAGTGGACCAGGTGTAGAAGCATGTTCAGATCATAGAAACCCAGGTCAGTCAAATCGCCGATGCCCTCGGAGCCCAACACAAGCCGGGGCAACTTCCGAGCAACACTCAGATTAACCCCAAGAATCAAAATCAGAGGAACCAAGTGAATGCCATCACTCTGAGAGGGGGAAAATCCTATGAAGGGCCAAAGCAAGCAGGGACAGACACCCGAGATGAAGGAGAAGCCGAGAAAGAAGAAGAAGTCGTCACAGGCAAAGCTCCGTCGATCGACGACGCTTCCCCGTCGATCGACGAAGATTCAAAACATCCGTCGACCGAGGCTGAATCTCATCGATCGACGATCGCCCCTGCTCTACCAATGTATAAGCCTCCTTTGCCATATCCGCAGCGGTTTGCCAAATCAAAGATGAACGAGAAGTATGCACGCTTTCTTGAGAACATGAAGAAAATAAACATCAACATCCCGCTGATTGAGGCACTACGAGAGATACCGTGGTATTTGAAATTTCTGAAGGATATGGTCTCTCAGAAAAGACCCTTCATGGAGCACGAGAGGGTCAATTTGTTTGAAGAATGCAGCGCGATTATTCAGAAGAAGATGCCGCTGAAGAGAGAAGACCCGGGATCCTTCACGATCCCCTGTGTCATTGGAGGAGAGACCTTTGGGAAGGTCCTTTGCGATTCCGGCGCATCCATCAACTTAATGCCGCTGTCAATCTTCAAGCGGTTGGAGATCGGGAGCATCAAACCAACAACCATATCATTGCAGATGGCTGACAGATCGGTGTCCTACCCAAGAGGCATCGTAGAAGACGTACTTGTGAAGGTGAAAGACTTCATCATTCCAGCAGACTTCGTGGTACTTGACATGGAAAAAGACCACAACATCCCGCTTATCTTGGGGAGATCTTTCTTGAAGACTGCTGGAGCAT
Organism: Plectranthus barbatus; assembly: GCA_026898455.1. NCBI lineage: Eukaryota > Viridiplantae > Streptophyta > Magnoliopsida > Lamiales > Lamiaceae > Plectranthus > Plectranthus barbatus. Next base: position 3,151 of record JAPKLW010009256.1, on the reverse strand, counting down.
TGATTGACATTCGAGACGGCAAACTGACGTTCCGAGTTAATGACGAGTCAGTCACCTTCCCCATCTACAAAGCAGTGCAGAAGCGTATTGAAGGGAGCTTCCAGGAAGAGTGCCACATGATCAATTGTTCAAATCCGGTGATTTTCTCTCCCTTTCCTTCTCTTAAAACTGATTCGGACTCTCTAGAGAACCGCTTACTACACTCTTTGTGTTTGTCTTCAGATTTGGATAAGGCGAACGATGAGCTTATGGATTTGGTGAAGGAGCTGGATGTACGCGAGGGAATAATACAGGAGAAAGAGAACAAATAGAAGCAGTTATCAAGCCGACGCCACCAGAAAAAGAAGATAAAACGTGGAAATACCTCCACATCGATCGACGCACACCATGCGTTGATCGACACAGCCTTAGGATCCACGTCGATCGACGCAACAGTCACGTCGATCGACGCACGAAGGAAGTCAGACACGGAGAGTTCATCGGCAGAAGTAGCGCGACGTAGAAAAGGGATTGCGGCAGTTTCACTCATGTCAACCGACGCAAATCGGGGAAAGCTGCAATCTAACTCTGATCCGCTAGTTCTGGAACTCAAGATGCTTCCGGCACACCTTAGGTATGGGAAGTTGGAAAAATTACTACGAGTTCTACAGAAGTACAAGTCCGCCATTGGGGGGACATTGAAAGACACTAAGAAATGGGGGATGCAAGTTATCAAGAACAAAGATGGAAAGGAGGTCGCGAAAGGACCTGCCTGGACCCGACCTCCCTGATGGTGATTGAAGACTCCGGGGGATAAAAAAGTTGATGTCTGAGATCAACTACCAGGTATCGTTCCCTCTTTTGTCTGATTTTCAAACTTCGAGTTGGAAATAAGTTTGGGGGGATGTGGACAAGAGATGGAACGTCCTATCTTTTATTTATTCTTCTTTCTGTCTTTAATTTTTCGTACCTTTTTATTTATTCTGCTTTCTGTCTTTAAATTTTTCGCGCACCTTTCTATTTTATGCTATTTTGTGGGGAAATTTTTTGAGTTTTGAGATAACCTGAACGAGATTGTGAGATTAGAATTGATTGAGGGTTGAGTATTGAATTGATTGAGATTGTGGTTAGATGCCTATGAATGTAGAATACCGCATTATAGGACTGATTTGACACTTGTACTTGCATGATGATTGAGCTGATTTGAAATTGACTGTGGAAGAAAATTTTTGAATCCTTGTGTGAGAAATTTGAGCCTTTATTTCGTTTGATCTGAGATTCACATGTGTGTTTTGATTTCTCTAGAACTTGCCTATTTTCTGTGTTGAGACTGCATAGTGTGCACAAGTTTAGGAAATGATATTAGGCCATCTTTGTTAACCCAATATCCTAAACACTGTCCCTTCACAATAAAATTTTCCCTAGCTAGCCATTTTGAGCCTGTACAATTTTTCTTTCCTTGTCTATGAGATTAAGAAAAGTATTGTCTCACTCGTGTCTTGAGTTGTGGTATGTATGGGGATTGATTAGTGAATTGGTGATAAGATATGATAAATTAGTGGTGAAAAGATGTGTGAAAAAGAAGCTCAAAGAAATAATTAGAATTCTCATAAACTCTCGGAAAAGAAAAGAATGCTAAGTTATCGAAAAGAGCATAAGAGATTCAATATGAGCTATATAAAAAAAAATATATTATATTGTGAGTTTGTTGATGTATATGAGGAGATAAGATGGATGACGATAGATGGTGGTTGGAGATGTTGAGAGTCATGAACTCAATTGATTTAGTCACTTGGCCATATTTCCCTACCTTATCAGAAAAAAGCCTATGTTACAACCTTTCGAAAGTCCTTTTTGATTCTAGACTTGTGTGCACATTTTAGTAGTGGAGATATTAGAAAATTTACAAGCCTATGGTAGAAATTGCTTCATACATGTTGTTGAGTGCTTTCATCTTTACCTTAAACACTTGAGAGTTGAGCGATACACTTCCTGTGAGTTCTTCCACGGTTGATGAATTTTCCGTCTCTTCCAAATTTCTTGTGGGTAGTGGATTATTGGTTCTTGACTGTGATGAATCTTGTGTGGCATTGCACTTTGACCACATGATCTTTTGATTTCTTTCTTGCCTATTGATTGAGGACAATCAAACGTTCAAGTTTGGGGGATTTGACAAGCTCATTATTTCACTCACTTATCTATATTATTTTTATATTATTTTATGTAGTTTTATTGAGTTTATATATATTTTATGCATGATGTTAATATTAGGTGGTATTAGGCGTATTTTGGTATCTGTGCAGGTTTTTAGGCCTAAACCCACGAGAAAACCGTTCCGAAAGCAGTAACGTGTAAGAGTAGCAATGAAGAGTTCTTCCACAAGAGTAATTCGAGCTAGTGGTGCATGGCAATGGATGATGCTTTGAGTTAGCTCTCCAACGCAACTGGAATCGGGTCAATCGGAGTTCAGAAGAGGAAGTTATGGCCAAAACCGTGAGACCGCGCAGATGAGGCAAAGAAGGCACAGTGCTCGACGAGGGGAAAAGGAAGATCGACGGAAGCAAAGACCGCGTCGATTGCTGCCAATGCTCGTCGATCGACGAAGATGTTTCAGGAGCAGCGATCGACTCCAGAAAGCCACGATCGACGTGAACCTGTTGGCGCGGGAAATTGATAAAAATCGGATTTATTCATATCTTTAGCCCTAGAATTGATAGGATACACCCCCACCTCTATAAATATCCTAATAATGTCGATTTTGAGAGTACCTTTTGACCTTTTTATCATGCTTTATTCTAGATTTCAGATTTTAGAGATTCCAAGAGTTTTGAGGTTTATGTTCGAAGACATATTTTGGGGGAAGACATTCAGACTCAAGTTTTTATGCAATTCAGGTTTTATCTATCTATGATGAATATTACTATGAATATGTGTAACTAAATCCTTCCTCAGATTCTAGGGTTTCGAACTATCAATGTATACATGTTTGATTGATTGAATTATTTTCCCTTTCCCTTCGTAGTTTGTGAAATCTGTGCTTATTCATAATCTTGATTTTCTGATCACATCTTAGGATTACCTAGTTGATTACTTGAGACGTAACTGTGATAGTTTTCAATGGAAAGAGATTTTCACAATATAATCTGATTTCTTGTCGTAACTGAAGGAGATT
>JAPKLW010009255.1:0-12422 GCA_026898455.1 Plectranthus barbatus | reverse complement strand
GACACATCAAGTAGCTAGGATAAGCCCACTTATGAACCGATGTGCCGCAGCTTAAACCAACAGCCTATCCAGGGACTGTTTCAGCTGTGATACTGTTTATATCTCGCTAGGTCAAATGAACCATATGATCCTCTGTGATCTCCTACATACCATATGGTCATCCCTATCTACGAGATAAAAGGATATTATAGTTCGTTATACGTTCACATTTATCAGATAGCGAGAATTGTTGATGTAACACATAGATGAAGGCCACTATACAAACACTTAATCATTTATGATTTATGTATACAATCCCAACAGATAATAGTCCTCATTTGGACTTTTTTTATTCTATACATATACACCCACTCTCGGAGTGAAGGTAACTCTAACTCATGGTCTACGCAAGGGAAAAGGGTGCCCTGCCACCAGGCCCAAGGATGAACTAAGCAGGGAAAATATCATACAGGTTATGAATTCATACAATGATGGGATGTAACAAAAAGTTGAACCCATTAGGAATAGCCCACAAGCTAATCACAATATTTTCCCAACGATGGTCGTAGCCAACTATTGGAAGGCAAAGAGATTGAAGGTTCATCAATATCACCCTCCACGATTGACTCCCCTAATCGTGCTAATATAGTGTTCAAAAGAAAAAATAAGAAAAGAAGTGTAAAAAATTACAGTAAGTATAAAGGAAGCAGAACTAACCGAAAAAAGCAAAGAGTGGAGGAAAATCGCCCAAGAAGAACTTCTATATCGTGAATCCCTACTTCTATCTCTTACTCAATCGCACAGATACTAGGGTTCGTAAAAACAAGAAAAAATGATGAAAATCTCATTTAAATGGGCGAAAAGACAAGCAATAGTTCAATTAAGAAGCCTAAGAGTCAAGCTCGATCGAACTATCATGATTTAAAAAGAAAAATTCCCGCCTATGATAGGTTTACTGCTCAAAGAAACTAATCATGCAGAGTACTTACTTCAACAAACAAGAAATTAATCATTCCTTAATTTCTTTCTCTTTCGGATAACATGCTAATTAATCCTTATTTTCTAATGAAGGAAAAATACATTTGCTCATGGATTAGAGTCTGACTCGTATGAAAAAGACATCATAGAGCAAAAGTCACGGAGTTAAGGGTCCACCTTACTCCAAACTTGGGTTAAAGACTTCACCCATAATCCTCAGGGACCTAAAGTCACAAATAGGAGTTATAAAATATTGACACCACTCCAGAGAAATACAACCACCCTATTCTCCACTGAATAAAAAGTTGATAGATTGATCTCTCTCTCTAAAAAGTTGAAGGTCTCCAAAAAAAGTTATTCTCCAGGTGGCGAGTCCTTAGGTTTGGGAAACATACCCCGAGGGGTACACTCTCTCTAGAATTTTCATAGAACCAGAAAACAATGAGTTGGAAAGTACTATTCCTTGAGGGCATACACACTCGGGACAATCAAAATCTTAAAAGCATTACAGAAACCAAAAAATTCCCAGACCAACTAATGTAAATTTTAATATATAAAGCTCCAAAACGTGTCAGGGCATAAATCCCCAGAACAATGGTACACACTCCCAAAGCCTCAGAGGAACAGAAAAGCCTCCATACACAGGGTACATAGTCGGAAAACAAATGGTGAATAAAATTTAAATTTGGAAAACAATGCAACCTTACTAAAGTAGGTAAAATACAGACTTTGATCTTTTTTGAACTAGAAATAAAGGGGTTATTGTTGGGGGGGTTTTGCCCAAAACACTAATGATTCAAGAGTCAAGGTACAACCCAAAGCCCATCGAGACAGTTGGCTCATCAGCATTCCACACGCTCTCAAAATCGAACAAAAGATCGCCCAGACCAGAGCTAATAATATATAATGAAGAAACCCGAATCTTAGGGCCTAGCCATAAGATCTTCGGCCGAGGTCATGTTTCCAAAAAAAGCTAAGAACAAACTACTCCAATAAGTAAACAAGTATCGATGTGAAAACAAAATCAACTCCACGATCACACGCCATGTTCATCAGTCCCTCAATCTCATCGGTCATGATCAACTACGATCAGAAACAACCCGCACGATGGATCCATGATAAACATGGAAAATGGCAATGTAAACATTGTATTTAATATATGAAACTCTTATGGAGGGAGACAAATGAAAAACAAGCACATATACATAACATACAACACATAAAAAGCATGTACTCTGCTATTGAATACAACTAAAAAGCTATTCAAGAATTCTCTCATTAAATTTTAACCAATCATGGAATGGTCCATATAATTTAATTTATTGTTGAAAAATTCACCCACAACATAATATAACCAATTTTAATAGTTGAGGGGTCCCTTTATCTTTGAGGGTCTGATTTTTTTTTTTTATTAGAAGGGTTAAATAACCCTTATTCCTTAATTATGTGATAAAAAATAAATAAATAAATGGGAAAGCCACCATAGTAGTTGTGTAATAAATATATTCTAAAAATTTTATACAACTACAAATTTATGTGTTTGTTGTTGAAATATGGAGCCTAAGATTGTACTTATGATATATTAATTAGTTTAGAAAGAGACGTGGAACCGTAAAATATGTCATGATAGTTCTACTTAGAATCCATAAAACGTAAGAATTATTTACTAGAGTTGATGTTTACTATTCTTGTGAGGATTAGAGTATAACTGATAGTAAATTAACTAGAGCATATGTTTCTTACTGTAATTAGATTTTTTTCTCCCATTTAAATAACACTCTTGTAATTGGTTTTTATATGTTAATGAATTTGATTGTGTGCCTGAACTTGGGCTTGTGTGCCTTGGACCTGGGCCTGTATGCCAAGTGTTAGATGAGAGTCACCATAAAAACTCTAGTAGACATCATGTCTTGGTAACTCCCCAGATGTAATCATGTTTAATGAACTAGGTCAACAAATCACGTGTGTTCTTCATGTGCTAATTGGGTGTGTTATTACATATATTTGTGTGTGTCTTCATATTTAGTATTTACATTAATATTGTATTTTATTTCATAAAAATATGTAGAAGAACTCTAGGAGCATAGCTCTCAAGGTTTGATAGGTTGAGAACTAGGTTTGATGACAGAGTGATGTATCGGATGGGACAGTTATGATAGTCGATGCATGTATTGAAGACAAGAAGGGAGGAGAGTGGAAGTTGTTAGACTAAAAGATAATAAACGAGAAAGGTTTTTTGTAGTTCAGAATCATCACTTGCCACATCTTAAAGACACGAAGGAAGATGAATGAAAGTTGTTGGATTGAGAGACAATAATCGAGGAAGATTTATCATATTTCAAAGCATCACTTGTCATAACTTGAAGACATGAAGAATTATAGTGAAAGCTGTTGGACCAAGAGATGATGAACGAGAAGGTTTGTCGTAACACATAATCTTGGTTATCATATCCCTAAGACACTAAGAAATGAGAGTGAAATCTGTTGGATCAAGAGATAATAAATGAGGAGGTTTATCATAGTATAATGTATCGCTTGCAATAACTTGAAAACATAATGGTATTGTATGATTGAAGGAAGAAAATTACAATTGTGGAAGGAGCATAGGAGATCGTTAAACTGTGGAGCTTATGAGTATGTTAGATATATCAAGCGAGGAAGCTTTGAATTATATCAATGGGGACGTATCCGACATTAAATCATTGAGTTATAAGCGGTGCAGTCTCGAATATAAGATCCAAAAGATTATGACTCTGTCTCCAAGTGAGACATTGTTAAGTTATGGATACTGGATTATATCAAGGATATATTAATCAGTTTACAAATAGATGTGGAACCCTAGAATATCTCAGACATAATCTATTAAAGAAAGGATCATTTATTAGGATTGATGTTTTCCAATTCTAATGAGGATAAGAGTATAATAGATGGTAAATTAATTAGAGTATATATTTCTTACTCTAATTAAATTTTGTTCTTCCGTATAAATAAATCATTATTGTAATTAGTTTTTTGTGTGCTAAGGTATTTGCGTGTGTGCCATGGACTTTGTGCCTCTGTATCAAGTGTCAAATGAGAGTTGTAGGATCTCTAGTAGATATCCTAATTTGATAGTGCCCCAGATGTAGTCATAACTGACGTACTGGGTTATCAAATTTTATGTGCTCCTCTTATACTATTGTGGTGCACACTTCACCTATATTTGTGTGTCTTCGTTTTTGATGATATTGCATCTTATTCTATTACATTCACTTCTGTAAATCTGGTAAGAAAAAGTTTGGAGTTCAACTTTGAAAGTAAAACAAGAATGATTTAATAATTTTTATTTAGTTCTTTTTAAAATTCTAATGTATTATAGTTATAAATTTAATGTATAGTCTATCCTATCCACTTAACCGATATAATATTTTTTAATATTTGATTTTGATGATCCTGAGATCAAAGTTTAACAAATATGTGCAGCGGAAGATTAAAAACGAATTCTCGCATATTACAAATTGGTGGAGATCAACTAGTTTGGTTCTTTGAAAAGCTTGTTGTCTGTGAGTTTGATTATTAACAAGTTCGGTTATTCTTCAACACGAGATAGTGTTAAGTTTTAAATCCTTGCAGAATAAAATAAAATAATAAATCATGCAAGAATTCATAGAGGTTAGGACAATTGTCCTACGTCCTCTCTTCAGGCAGTAGCCCAAAATATACTAGCCTTAGGATTACAATATGTCCTCACAATCTATTGCAAGTTGGTGAATGTCCGTGTCCACCAATCCACTTTCTCACTCGCCCAGAGTCTCGTTCGACACTCAGATCGGGAGTGTGGGCACACCACACAACTTCCTCCTCCGAATTTCAGAGCTTTTAAGTTCTCAAAACTCTTCGAACTTGTGGCAGAAGCCCGTATTAGTTGCAACTGTTGTGATCTTTTGTGGAGAGAAAGAGCACCAAAAGAAAACTCAAGCTGAGAAACTTTGAGTCCCGTGTCTGAAGATGAGACACGGTAAGCTATTTGAAAATAGCTTCGAACAGAAAAAAAGAACTCTGGGAGTCTCTGTTCGAAGATAGCGTTTACGATGTGGAATTATCAATTTTCTCTAGTAGAAGTCTTTTAGCTGTAGCTTCGTAATCGTAAGTCCGTAACCTTTCCTCTAAAAATGCCTTCATCTATTTATAGACAAAGTACGAAAAGGTTTGGTGAAATAGCCGTTTAGAGACAATCTGAATTTTGAACTATCCATTGGGTCTTTGATTGGATGGTGAATGGTTTCCTTTTCTGCTCTGCCGCACTGCTCCGTTCTTTTCTGACACATAGTATTGACATCCTGTTGTGTATCAGAACAACTCGCTAGTCTGAGGAAAACTAAATTGGAAGTTTGAACTTCGGACTCTAAGGCATCTCCTTTTCCTTAAGTCTGGCTCTTGTGATTCCGTAGGCGCGTCTTCGTCTCTATTCGTGAGAAGAAACTAGACTTGATAAACTGGTAATTGTCCCGACTAGTGAAATCAGTCAGTTTATAGAATGACTTGCTTCAAGCTGAAATGGTCGTCAGTCTGCCAATTCGTTGCTTGAGTCATTATTTCTTCTTATCTTCATGATGACCAAACTGATGGCTTCGATCGTAAGCCCAGTTTGTCTTGATCAACTTTTACAACTCGATATTATAAGTTTGTATGACTAAGCTAATCTAGAGACGCTTTCTAATACATGTTTGACACATTAAAATACAAAGGTAAGGAATTTTCTATCCTAAATTCCAACAGATTTTTGTTTTTATTTTATGTTGGTTATTAAATGTGATTAATTATCATTATAAACTATTTATCTTATAATTTAATTATTGCTCATAAACATTGTTGGAGGTCCGGACTCGATCCGACCCGACCAAGGCATTGGAACAGGTTTAAACCATGAGGCAGACCCGTTACCAGCCCAAGCACAGGAAGAGTATCCAGTCCGAACTAGGCAAAAGCAAGCATTGAGCAGCTCAAACATCAGAAGCAGTTCGAACAGTATCAAAAGGAGTCCGAATTCGCTTCCCCATAGCTCGATTTGGTTCGATCTCAACGAAGGAGAAATCTCGACGGCAACGGGCAGACCAACGGCTACTACCCGAAAAGCTCGGAGCTGCCGCACTCCACGTTCAACTAACCACCCCGATAATCGTGGAATCAACCCCGGACCGTTAGTGACAGCGCAGAAACCCTCGGGCTACCAAAACCTCTATAAAATACCTCCCAAACTTCTGTAAAAAGGGGGATTTTTTACGTTTTGAAGGGCATTTGTATCACCACATCACAATACATCATTTTCTTTATTCTCAAGCATTCGACGACTAGTTAGGCAAAATAATCAGCAACACTTCTTGTATTTCTTATTGTTATCATTGTTCGTCATTTACTTGCAGAGTTATCTGTAGTTCTCGGGGCTCCGATTATTATTGAAATCGAACCTCAATAATTTGGCGCCCACCGTGGGGCCTCGGGAACAATTCTCGTTTTTTCTTTTGAAGGAATGGCGGATGATCCAGGTAACACTCGTGTGGAAGGCGTGGATAATCCAGGAACTGCTCCGGTCGAAGGACAAGGCCGGGGATCTAATCTAGGAGCAGGGCGAGGAACCATGGCGGGAGCAGGCCGAGGGGTCCCAACAATATCGGGGCGAGGGCGAGCCGCCACGACTAGTGGCGGGGCTCCACGCATGCCCAACCCAACCGGGACGGTAAACGAACTGATGAGAGAATTCAACGCTACTCCACTCGGAGACCTAGCGTTCTTGCCGCCGCCACCCTCAGTACTGCAAAGTCCCGATGTTTCGAGGCTGGTGACGCAGGTGCAAAGGGCGCAGGGCGCGTTGGAAGAGATGGCGAGGAGGTATGAACTCCTCGAAAGGGAAAATCGGAGGTTGCAGCTGCAGAATAACAACCAACATCCGATTGTCGAAGAGCCGCGAAGTATGGAGAGGAACGCTGGAAACACCTCGAGAAATCTGGAATCAGACTTCAATCGTACTGAAACACCCACCGAGAGAACTCCGGGAGATCCTCCAGCACTCAGAAGTTAGACCGGACAGATGAGTCAATCAGAATTGCAAGCCATTCAACAGATCGAACGAAGGTTCGAACAAAGATTCGGCCACCTTGAGTCACTGTTGTCCAGGATCCCAGGGCTCCCAGCACCGGAGAAAACCATACCAAGGGAGAGCTATGCGGAATCGCCCTTTTCGCCAGATATCGCCGGGGCCGAACTCCCAGCAAGGTTCGCCCCACCTAGTTTCGTCCTCTACGACGGAACCTCAGATCCAAAAAACCATATAGCCATCTACCGACAGAAGATGCTGGCGTTAGCAATATCGGGTGCCTTGATGGAGGCATGCATGTGCAAAAGTTTTGGGTCGAGCCTGACCGGCCCTGCTCTCCAGTGGTTTATAAACTTACCTCGGAGCTCGATATCCACTTTTGCCGAATTACACCAGTTGTTCCTGCGTCAGTACTCGAGTAGCAGACGCCTGGACAAACATCCGGATGATCTGTACGCCGTGATCCAGAGACCGGGAGAACCTTTGAGGGCGTATCTCTCAAGATTTAATAAGGAACTGGTCGCGGTGCCCAATTGCCCGAACAGCACCACCGTGCGAGCTTTCACGAAGGGCCTCGATGTAGATTTCGATCTATATCGCGAGCTCTCCATCTATCCTTGCCAAACGATGGATGACGCTCTGAACTGCGCATGGGCTCTGATCAAATGGGAGGAGGACGAGCCCTATCGACGGGCGCGTCAAAATAGCGGGAGGCCGAACACCCGAGACGAGGGCCTCAGGGAACAGAGGGATAGGCGCCCTCCGAGGCCGCACCCATACACCAAGCCACCCCAGATTAATCATCTGGGGCCGTACACTCCAAAGTACACACCCTCCATCGCACCGGCAGATCTGGTTCAAAATGTACTCCGAAGGATGCCAGAGAAGGTAAAGTGGCCTCCGAAGATGAAGGCCGACCCGGCCATGCGCGACACTCAGAAATTTTGTGAATTTCACAACGATCATGGCCACACCACCGCGGATTGTCGTGCCCTACGCCTTGAGGTGGTGGAACTCCTCAAGAAAGGATATTTGACAGAATACTTATCAGATCGGGGAAAAAGACCTGGACTCAAGATAAACGCACGGATGGGTCAGATCCAGAAAGAGCAAGTGCTCCGAAGCCACCAGTCCCGGTACGAACCATAAATTTTATAACCGGGGGATCAGAAATCAGCAGAGTTACGAAGTCCGCAGCAAAGCGAGCAAGAAGGCTAACCAGGGAGGAGGCTGTGGCTCCGCGATGGAACCCGGGCCATCACCCAATCGAATTCACAAGCGAGGAGGTACCGGGGCTAAGTCACCCCCATGATGACGCTTTGGTAATATCATTACTCGTATCGAACTGCCTCGTGAAAAGGATCTTGGTCGATAATGGGAGTTCGGCGAACATCCTGTTCATGAACGCACTCAAAGAAATGAAGATCCCGGAAGAAAAGATTGTTCAATCTCAGACCCCGCTAATTGGTTTTAATGGCGACGTGAAAATGACGATTGGGACGGTGGTCCTCCCGACGTACTGCGGAGGGATGCACTTTGACGTTTCTTTCATGGTCGTAGACGCTCCCAGCGCCTATAACGCTCTGTTAGGGCGACCTTGGTTGCACCAACTGAAAGCCGTCCCCTCGACTTTCCATCAAGTAGTCAAGTTCCCCACGGCTGAGGGAGTTTGCACGATCCGAGGGGAACAAAATGCCGCCAAGGAATGCTACTACGCAAGCTTCAAAGCGGTATGCGCTCAACAACACTTCTCCAGAAGTGAGCCATTACCACCCGCAGGAGAGTCAGATGAAACAGAAGAGGTCGAACTTGATTTAGCTGACCCAGCTAAGAAAACAAATATCGGGGCAGGCTTGGAGCCCGAAGTTAGGCGTCAGCTAATTGATTTCCTCAGTAAAGAGAAGGACGCATTCGCATGGTCACACGGAGACATGGTCGGCATCGACCCCGAAGTGATGACACACAAGCTGCAGGTCGACCCAAACCATAGACCCATACAGCAGAGAAGAAGAAAGTTCTCCACAGAAAAGAACGAAGCAATCAACGAAGAAGTACAGAAACTGTTGGACGTAGGGTCCGTGCGCGAGGTGAAATACCCCACATGGCTCGCCAACGTAGTAGTAGTTAAAAAGAAGAACGGGAAGAACCGGGTATGTGTGGATTACACAGATCTAAACAAGGCTTGCCCTAAGGATCCGTACCCGTTGCCCCACATCGATTGCATCGTCGACGCTACCTCCGGGCATGAGCTACTGAGTTTCATGGACGCATTTTCGGGATACAACCAAATTTTCATGCACCCAGAGGACCAAGAGAAAACGGCCTTCATGACAAGTAAGGGGATCTACTGCTACAAGGTTATGCCTTTCGGGCTCAAGAATGCGGGATCAACGTATCAAAGACTCGTGAACAAGATGTTCGAACCACTTATTGGAAAGACGATGGAGGTCTACATAGATGATATGCTCGTGAAATCAAAGTCCGCAGGCAACCACGTCGGTCACCTGCGCCAAGCATTCGAAATACTCAACAAATACAAAATGAAGCTGAACCCCGCAAAGTGCACGTTCGGAGTAGCCTCGGGCAAATTCCTGGGGCATGTAGTCACCATGCGGGGGATAGAAGCTGACCCCAGCCAAATTCGGGCAGTCAGAGGGATAGCACACCCGAAGAATCCAAAGGAAGTCCAGAAGCTTACAGGCCGGCTGGCGGCGCTCAGCTGTTTTATTTCTAGATACTCAGACAGAACACATGAATTCTTCCAAGTCCTTCGAAAGGGAAAGAAGTTCGAATGGACAGAAGAGTGTGCAAAGGCCCTAGAACAACTAAAAGACTACCTCGCCAGTCCTCCGCTCCTAACGAAACCCGCAAAAGCAGAAGCCTTACTGCTCTATTTGTCCGTATCAGAGCATGCACTCGGAGCAGTCCTCGTAAAGGAAGTCGTTGGAAAGCAGCAGCCGGTTCACTACGCGAGCAAGCCATTGCTCGACCCCAAAACGAGGTACACGGCGCTTGAAAAATTAGCACTGGCATTAGTGACAGCGTCACGCAAGCTGAGACCGTATTTTGAGTCTCACCCGATTAAAGTAATTTCATCCTACCCATTGCGGACTATATTCTCGAAACCAAGCCTGTCAGGGCGGCTACTAAAATAGGCAGTGGAAATCGGGTCATACGGCCTAGAGTTCGAGCCGCGAACCACGATAAAATCGCAAGTGCTGGCCGATTTCATCGCCGAATTCACTGGCAGCCTTCAGGACGATGCAGAAAAGGAGATAGCGAGCTTGGAAGTCAAGGAAGCGGCCGCAGAGCCATGGATCCTGCAGGTAGATGGATCAAATAACATTCACGGGAACGGAGCAGGGATAAGGCTCCGTAGCCCGATGGGGGAAATATTTGAAAGAGCAATCCGCTTGAACTTTGAGGCCACAAACAACGAAGCGGAGTACGAGACACTGATACGAGGCATGCAACTAGCAAAAGAACTGGGAGCTCGCCGCCTACAGGTGCAGGGGGACTCGCAACTAGTGGTCATGCAGGTGGAGGACCACTTCCAGGTTAAAGAGCCCAGATTACAAAAATACTACGACCTGGCCCGAAAGATCAGGGACGAATTTGAAGATTGTGAAGTAAAACACATAGCTCGGGAGGAAAATGCCGAAGCGGATGCATTAGCAAATCTAGCCTCCTCTAAACAAATGAAGCAGAACAGACCTATCATAATATCCTGGGCCGAAGAACCGGTCGCCGCAGAAATTGAAGTGATGGACCTGACAATTGGAGAGTCGTGGATAGAACCAATACTAAGGTATCTCGAGTCCGGAACCTTACCCGAAGATCGAACAGAGGCGGTACGATTGACCAGACTAGCGGCAAAATACACAGTTCTTGGCAGAAACCTATACCGAAGATCGGTCGAAGGACCGCTTCTCAAGTGCCTCGAACCCTCAGTCGGGCAGGTGATCCTTATGGAGATCCACGAAGGAGATTGCGGAAGCCACCAAGGGGCTAGACCACTAGCACACAAAGTAATCTCGGCTGGCTTCTACTGGCCAACGTTGCGGAAAGATGCCAAAGACTACGTTCGAAGCTGCGAAGCTTGTCAGAGGTTCGAAATGACGAGTCAAAGCCACGCAGAACCACTCCACGCAACGGTCGCGGCGTGGCCCTTCATGGCTTGGGGGATGGATATAGTAGGAAAACTGCCGAAAGGAGTTGGACAAAAAGAATACATCCTAGTAGCCACCGACTACTTCACCAAGTGGGTCGAGGCAGAAGCATTTGCCAACGTGAGAGAGCAGGAAGTAATCAAGTTCTTATGGACCCACATCCTTTGCAGATTTGGGATACCAAAAGAAATCAGAACGGATAACGGTACACAATTTACAGGGCGAAAAGTACAAGAGTTCTGCGACCAGTACAATATCAAGCTGATATTCTCGACGCCAAGGTACCCAGAAGCCAATGGACAAGCCGAGTCGACAAACAAAACTATCATGGCTACGATGAAGAAAAGACTCGAGGCACATAAATCGAAGTGGGTGGATGAGCTACCAGGTGTCTTGTGGGCTTACCGAACCACTCCAAGGACGTCGACAGGGAGCTCCCCCTTTGCCCTAGCCTACGGCGAAGAGGCTGTTATACCAGCAGAAGTCTGAGGCGGCAGTTTACGCGTGGAAGCTTGTCAAGAGGGAACGAACTACGAAAAGTTGCTCAAAGACCTAGAGCTGATCGATGAAAAGAGAGACCAAGCACTGCTAAGCATGGCCCAGAGAAGAAAGCAGGTCGAGAGATTTTTCAACAAGAAGGTCCGCATGTGGACCCTCAAGGAAGGAGACTGGGTACTAAGGAAGGTCTTCCAGAACACCAAGGATAAGAGTCAAGGAAAACTTGCACCCACATGGGAAGGTCCTTACAAGGTTACCAGAGTTGTGGGGCGAGGAGCCTACCACCTAGAGGACCATGACGGAAGGGAGATCGGGAACAACTGGAATATCAAACACCTGAAGAAATATTACTTCTAAAGGAAACGAGGTCGATAGAGCTCGACCTCACAGATACGCCTCTATAACCCTACTTCTTCCCTATTCTTCATTTCTTACTTTTATCCAAATCAACTACTGACTTGAGCGTCGGAGGGGCGATCTTTGGCATCGCCCAACCTCTCACGATTCTTTTTCGCAGAAAAACTAAGAAGTGCGGGGGAACCACCCACGACGGAAAAATCAGAAACAGATAAACGCACTTCATCCTATCTTATCCCAATTTGTTACTTTATATTTTATCTTCGATCAAATTACTAACTTAAGCATCGGAGGGGCGGCGCTTCGGCACCGCCCAACCCAACCATTGTTGATTTGAGTAGGCTTACGAAAGTGAAATCGCGAAGAAG
>JAPKLW010009254.1:0-12422 GCA_026898455.1 Plectranthus barbatus | reverse complement strand
TTGTTTCGATTGAGGATCAGGTTATACACTGCAAGGTTAAATGGAAACCCACCGGGTCTTTATTTAACCTTAGTGCAGTGTATGGCTTTAATCCTCTTGCCCAACGAAGGACTCTCTGGGACTCTTTGATCTCCAATGTGTCGTTGGACGAACCTGCTATTGTGGCAGGAGACTTCAACGCTATTTTGCACCCGGATGAGCGGATTGGTGGTAGGAGACCGGTTGAGAAGGAGTATACTGAATTTTCTGATGCTTGTTCTTTCTTGAGTTTGCAGGATACGCCTTCTTCAGGTGTACATTTTACTTGGTCAGAAGGAGGCACGTTCTCCAAAATTGACCGTGTCTTGGTTAATGAAGCTTGGTTTGAGGCGGGCTGGTATTGCAGATCTGAATTCCTTCCCCGAGGAATACATTTTGATCACTCGCCGAGTATTACTTACCTTTTCGAGCAGGTACCTCGTTTCAAACCTCCCTTTAAATTCTCTAACTTGTGGATGGAGCACGATGATTTTGACAGGGTCTTAAAGGACAACTGGAAGGTGGAAAGGGCAGAGTCTGATTGCCAGCGCCACCTTGCAGACAAGTTGGAGGCTTTACAGGGAGTGCTGAAGAGGTTTAACTTCAAGGAGTTCGCTTTCCTCCAGGACAGGGTCAAAGCTGCTAAGGCTAATCTGGAGGAGGTTCAAATGGATCGTGATAGGAACCCACTTGATGGGAATCTGAGGAATAAAGAAATTGAACTCCGTAAGGAGGCGGCTCGCTTGGTCACTGCTGAGTATGAATTTTTCCGCCAGAGAGCACGTGGTATCCACTTGGTTAAAGCAGATAAGTCCACTGCCTATTTTCATTCTATTGTGAAGAGAAAGCATGGACGTAATGCCAATTCTTTTTTATGTGATGCTGATGGCGAGGTGTATAGTGATATGAATAGAATTAGGAATGATTTTATTCAGTTCTATTCTAATTTGTTTGGGCGCTCTGTTCCTCGTACTGCTGTTGTTCCTTCTGTTTTTCTTGCAGGTACCAGGTTAAGCAGTGAAGAGCAGCAAAGATCAGTTCGTTGGGTATCGGCCTTGCAAGTCCGTGAGGCTATGTTTGGGATTGGAGATGACAAGGCACCGGGTCCTGATGGATACTCCTCCTCTTTCTTCAAGAAGAATTGGAGTCTTGTGGGTCCCGAGGTGGTGGATGCGGTGCAGGAGTTCTTTGAGAAAGGGGTCCTGCTTCGCAAACTCAACCATACTGTGGTCTCCCTAATCCCGAAGAAGGCGCATGAGCCTACTGTTGCTGATTTTCGTCCTATCTCTTGCACTAACACTGTCTATAAAACTATTACTAAGATTCTGGCTGATAGGATGTCGTTGTTTTTGCCCTCTATTATTAACCCTGCACAGGCTGCTTTCCTACGGGGAAGGAATATCACTGATAATTTTCTTTTGGCGCAGGAAATAGTTAGAGGCTTTGAGAAGAAGACGCAGAGAAAAGGAGTTGGGCGGTGCTTATTGAAGATTGATCTACAGAAGGCCTACGACTCTATCTCTTGGGAGTTTCTGTATGAGGTCCTCCACGGTTTGAACTTTCACCCTCAGTTCATCCATTGGATTATGATATGTGTGACTTGCCCTACGTTTTCGTTGTTTATGAATGGGGGGGTGCATGGTTACATTGAGGGTAGGAGGGGTCTGAGACAGGGTGATCCTATGTCTCCGATTCTATTTCTTCTGTGCATGGAGTATTTGTCTAGGCTCTTATCTGTCAGGATTAGGGACTCTAGATATGCGTACTTGCCAAAATGTGATTCGTTGAATATTACACACCTTATGTTTGCTGATGATTTGTTGGTGTTTGGCAAGGGTACTGTTGCTGGTATGCAGGTTGTGGCTGATGCCCTCAGGGAATTTTCTGCGATGTCGGGACTTGTGATTAATAACCGCAAGTCTAACATATATTTTGGGGGACTCAGTAGGTGGGAGGAGGAACAGATACAGCAATTGTTTGAGTTTCCAGTGGGGACTTGGCCGATCAAGTTTCTGGGGCTTCCTCTTGCTTCTCACAACCTTTTGAATGATCAATATTCTCCCCTGATTGATCAGATTACGGGGCTTATTCGGAGATGGTCTAATAGTTCTTTATCTCTTGCAGGTAGGGCGGAATTGATTAGAGCTGTGGTGCAGGGGGTGGAGAACTATTGGTTTCAGGTCCTTCCGATTCCGGAGGGTGTGATTGATCGGATTAACAGGCTGGTGAGGACCTTCCTTTGGGGAACTAAGTCTTCGCCTGTCGCCTGGAAGACGGTCTGCACCCCAAAGGAGGAGGGGGGTCTGGGTATTCATGATGTGAAGAAATGGAATGATGCCCTTTTCACGAAGGTGCTCTGGAATATACATAAGAAGACGGATTCATTGTGGATTCGCTGGGTCCACACGGAGTACTTGAGGGGAGATGATCTATGGACTTTTAATATTAACTCTCGAGACTCTGTGTTTTTGAAGAGGATCTTTACTCTTCGTGATTCTCTTTTGCAGGCTGCTTCAGGGGATGCGGAGAGTGCGGGCAGACTACTTGATAGGATGTTCGCTCAGAAAGGGGTGACTGGGGCTTACGAGTTTTGGAGGATTAAGGGGACTCGGCGCTTTTGGCACAAGACCATATGGAAGTCTCCTATCCCTCCTCGTTTTTCTATTACCCTTTGGTTTATTTTACATGGCAGGCTTAAGACTAGGGACCGCATGTGCTTTTTAAGTGATGATGTGCCCTTGGTCTGTCAGCTTTGTGACTCTGTTAATGAAACCGCTAAGCATCTCTTTTTTGAATGTAGGGAAACCTCACGGGTTTGGAGGGATGTGCGGGAGTGGCTTGGACTGAAGCATAGGACATCGACCGTGGAAGCTGCGCTGAAGTGGTGCCTGCGGGAGAGGAGCTGGTCCAAAGTCTTGAAGAAAGCCCGTTATCTTGCTCTGGCCGCCACGGCGAACCATATCTGGCATGCAAGGAACAAGAAAGTCTTTAATGGTGCTCCCTTTGATGCCGCTGCAGTTGTGAAGGGCATTAAGGAGGACGTTTTTCGTATTCTTTACTCGGTGTTCCCGATTGATGAGGTTGTTGCTCATCTTGACTGGAATACCCATTAGTGGTCTCTTCTGTGTTTTCTGTTGGTTTGTGATCATATCGATAGTGTGATGTGGGTGGGCTGACCTAGTTAGTATGCCTACATCGCTTGGTTTTGAGTATGATGAAGGGGGATGTCGTGCTGACCTAGTTAGGATGGCATTTCTCTTTCGGACCCAGGACTACTATCGGTATGATCGTTTTGGGTGGTTGATTTCTGTTGGGTTATCTCGGTAGGTGTGAGATTTGGGCCATTGTTGGGCTGGTCACCTTATAGTGTGCTTAGATGTCATCTTTCTACCGGGGTATGCCCCGTGTACTTGTATTTGCAGGGTTAGATTGCTTGTCCCGATGGTCACACTGTTTGTGAACCTCGGGTGTCTGTTTTTATCCCTGGGGTATGCCCCTGTGCTGCTGTAAGGTTGCGGCCTATACTCGGTTTACATTTATGCTATTATTTTTTCGAACTATCTACCTCATTTGAGTATTTGTTTGTCTCGGTTTACCAATGTGTGGAGAGAATTGATTGAATGATGATTGTTGGTTTATTTCATTATTTGTTATATGTTGTTAGCATAGGTTTAAATTGAATGCCTAGATTGATAGAAATTACTCAACGATTTTATGTTACCTAGCTATTAGACTTTGCTATAGTATCCCGGTAATCTAGCGGGCGAAGGGAAGAAGGACCTGGATTTGACAAATTTTATTCTTGTGTAGCTAGGAGTTTAATTTTGATTGAACTTTTAGCCGCATCAAGTTTTGGCGCCGTTGCCGGGGACTTTATTTAGTAAATTGCTAGATATTGGGGGAAAAGTGAAGCTTGTAGGCTAGGTGTTTGTGTTTTTGTTTGTGTGAATAATTTGTTGTTTAAAATTTGTTTTTGTTGTGTTACTTTGAGGTTGTTGGACTATTGTAGGTGTCAAATGGAGAACAATCGAGGAATTCACTCGGAGAGGCTTAACAATCTCAAAAGGGAATTGGATGAGATGAGAGCAAAGATGTTGGAGAGACAACGACCACGGAGACCACTCCGGTTGGTATTTGAAGAAATGTCGAATAGTAGCTACCCATGGATGGAAGAGAGGAGACATGACCACACTGTGAAGTCTAGTTGGGGATATGAAGATGTGGAGCTTAGAGACGAAAGATATGGAGATAATTGGGGGAATTGTGACCTCCGGAACAACATGAACTCTCCCCCATCTAATGGCTACTTTCCATGTAGACTTGATGAGAACCAAACTTGGAATCCATCCATGACAAGAGTTCATTGTGATGAATGGGGTAGCCGTGATCATGAAAGAGTTAGTGAAGTGAGATCGTCTCGGGAAGCTTTGAAGAGGAGACATGATAAGCTCACGGGAAACCTTTTGGAATTAAAAATGCAATTATCCGAAATCTTGAAGAAGGTGAGTGAGGAGCCTCGAGTGGAAGAATATAAAATTTTGGAAGATGAAGGTGAGGAAGCGGTAATGGTACTTAAGGAAGTGAGATTTCAAGATACAAGAGTAAAGGAGAATCAAGAGAAAGAACCAAAGAATGAAAGAGAAGCCTTACTCCAAGAAGATGAAGATAATGAAGGTACCAAGGAGGAGTTGCAAGTCATTGAAGATGAAAAGAATGGTGCTCTTGAGATACTCTCACTTGAGGAGTTGCAAAAAGTCCCGGCCTTGGTACAACAAGATGAGGAAGAGAAAAATGATGAGGAAATTATGTCGGGGGGTCCAAGTGGTGATATGGTGCTTGTCTTTCCTTCATTAGTGATAGATAAGAGGGAAAAGGAGGTGATCCCAGGAGAGATAATGGATGAAACATATGATTTGATCGGAAAAAAAGAGTTGATGAGAAGTTGATGATCAATCCAAATGAGGGACAAGTTGAGACTTATATGCTTTGGATTCAATTGGATGATGCCTTAGAGATCAAATCGAAGAAGGAATTACCACCTTTGACTTACAAGTTCGTCATGAGAGTAAATCTTCCTTGGAGAGATGAAAGGGGTGAAAGAAAGATCGCTTTGGACAAGTTGCTTCCAAGTAAATGCCGATTAAGGAAGAAAGGTGTATTAAAAACTCACACAATTTTTGATAATGGATGATGTGGTAAGGTCGTCTAGCTACCGACGTTAAGGAAGCGCTTGTTGGGAGGCAACCCAACCAATTTTCTTTCTTTTATTTAATTTCTTTTAGTTGCTTTGATTTTGAATAAATGTCTAGTTTGTTTGATTTTGTGTTTGTAGGAGGAACTACAAGATCGAGAGGAGTGACGATGCACCGTCCACCGTTTTGCAAACTTAGTCTAACTTGACTAAGTTTGGGGGGATGTGCCGGTAGCCGGAGCCTCGGTTTATTCTTCTCCATCTCCTATCCTTTATCTTTCAATTAGTTTAGTTGTTGGATATTGACCCTTTATTGGATTCGATTCGATTTGGTTGTATCTATATTGATATTCTACCTTGGATGAATATTTTGGATTATGCTAATCTTGATGATATGTATGGATATTTTCATGGGTTTGAGTTTGTTGAATGGATTTGATTGTTGAACATTGGTTTTGATGGTATGTTTGGTGGAGCTAATGGAAAAATGATTTATTTGTATAGATTTTTGGATAGTGGAATGATGGTGGAAAGAGGTTTTGGAAATGAATATGGTTGAGGATTGTTTGATTGTGATTGTGGATGGAATTATTAATGAGTTGACATGATTGACTACTTCCTATTATGCATGGTTTGTGGTTTGGATTATTGGTTTTGTTTGAATGGTGGAACTATTGGATATGATCTTATCATTGTTGATATTTGGTTTGTGGATAGTTTGGTGGATATGAGAGCTTTATTGGTTTGTTTTATGCTCAAGTGTTTGGTGGTGTTTGTGTTGATCTAGTAGGTACAAATAAGGTCTTGGAGAGCGGTTTGATCGTGTGTGCCGATGGGTAACGCTTTTCTATCGTTCCTTCAACCAATTAGATTCATTACATTGTTTTATGGCATGTAGATTGTGGTTAGGATGTTGTGTGCTTGTGTGTGTGTGATGAACCCGAACTAGACTTGAGGTTTGAATCATGAGTTACTTGGTGAAGTTGGATGTTTATCTCAACCAATGATAGGGCGGAATCTAGTTGTCAAAGCATGTCTTAAGTTTAACTTTTGAATTGCCGAGTTTTGTGTGTGGTTAATGCATCGGACTTGACAAAAAGCTGTGAGGTTTGAGCCTTGATATTGTCATATCTATATTGTTTGTGAGTGGCAAGATTGAGAGTACGAGATCTAGAACTTGCATCCTTTCTCTATCTATTGGCATGAGTGTGTAACTAGAAAATGATCTTAGGCCATCGATTCTTAGTCCTACTTTTCACACCGGGAGTATAAGGTGATTGTTATTGTTGGTCCCGGTTTTTCAGAGTATAATACGTTACGCAGCGGAAATAAAGTTAATTGTTTCTTGCACGCTACTTACACTCAGCTGACAACTGGCAACTGGTCAGCTGGTGCTGGTTACTAAGTACGCAGCTGACAACTGGTCAGCTGGTGAATCAAGACTTAGAATATTTTAGCCTTGTTTGCACAATTATATCAGTTTCAGAATATACTCCAGCACTTGAGTGTTGGGTTTAAAATATGAATGAAAGACTGAAAGCTGATAAATAACAAAGGATTTTATAGTGGTTCGATCAATCGATCTACGTCCACTCTCCAGTCGAAGCACTGGAAATTCCACTAAGAGTAATCAGGTACAGGTGTCCTACGATCTATCTCTAGCTGGTGAATGCCTCGTCCACCAGTTCACTAGATCAACCGCTCCCGGTCCTGGATCCTTCTTCAACTCTTCACAGCTGGTGGAGTGCGAGCACGTCACTTCAACCTCCACAGCTAGCTGGGTGTTTTAGTTCTCCCAAGAACGTAACACTTTCTACGGCAGAATGCCCGTAATAACTCGAGTGCTGGTGAGCACAGGAGCTGCTGTGAACTCTCTCGAAGGAGAAAGAACACCAAGTGAGATCTTTAACTTACAAGCTTAAAGCTTGAAGTCTCGTGTTTGATAAATCAACACACGGAAAGCCTTAAGAAAGGCCTCGAAAGTACTTTATGCGTTCTTGCAGTAATATCAGTTCTTTCGGTGGTTGAGCAGATTAGTTGAATCGTGGAATCAATCGCTCGTGGAATCTAATAGATCTCTAATGTTTGAATGTTGGTGGTTGCGACGTATTTATAGCCGCAGGAACCGATTCAAACTTTCTAGCCGTTTGGATACATCCGGAAAGGTGTCAGACCTCGGATGTCCTTCTGACGGCGGCAGGTATGTTTTTTCGGAAGGAACCATACCTTTGACCGCTTTATCTGACACAGATCTCTTTGTGTCAGAACGGCTCTATTAGTCAGTCCGAGGAATAAGACTGGCGTCTTGTGACTGATAGACTTTAAGTTATCCTTCCTTAAAGTCATCCTTTGTCAGTCGATTCCTCAGAGAATCTTCTTTTTGTCTCTACTGCGCTGGGAGAGAGAATCTGGAATTCTGCTGGTAACATCTGACTGGTAGATCATACTGGTGATCTTGTGCTGGCAGTCTCTGCTGGTGACTTGCCCTGGCATCATCAAAGTCTACCAAAAATCTGGATGTTAATTCTTCTAGGAATCTCCCATGACTGGTGAAATCACCGCTGGTGAATAGTGTAAGCACGTATTCTCCTGGTAAGGTTTGTCAGCCGCCTGCTGATGAAACCCTTCCCAACTGGTGAACAGTAGCCAGTCATAAGCACTTCTCACCGCTGGTGAACAGTGTCAGCGCGAGTCTTTGTCAGCCGCCTGCTGATGAGACTTTTCCCAACTGGTGAACAGTAGCCAGTGGTAAGCTCTTCTCATGCTGGTGAACAGTGTCAGCATGAGTCTTGATCAGCTGCGACTTACAACTCAAAAGACCTAAACAGGACTTTACATTTGAGACTAGAGCTATGTAGAGACAACTGATGCTGGTAGGACTTAGGATTTGATCCACCAAAACTATAATCTAAACAAGTAAGCTACTGGGGGAGGAAACCTTAGACAGATTTCCCAACAATTTCCCCCTTTTTGGTGCGATCAAAGCCTAACCAGCGAGCACTCAGCTGATGAGGAAAGTTACAAAGGATTTCAGGGTTTTACAAGTGAAACCTATCAGATCTAAACCCATGAAATTACTTCCTCAACATCAGCTCTAACTAAAAGAAATCTTCCCCCTCAACCTAGGAAAGATATTGCTCGTTTAAAAATATGAAAATTAAGATCAGAGCAAATAAGCATGTAAATAAATTTAACATGCAAGATGAGTGCTGGTGCTGATTACACTGGATGTGTAAATTCAGCTGGTAAGTAAAAACTTAGACAATTGTTGGACAATAAGAGATTGTCATCAACTTGTCAGTTAATCATTCCATTAGAGATTTAGCAATTACATGTACAATGAATGATAACTGACTAGTCTAATAGATTTACTTACAAAACAAAAGGAGATTAGACTATGGCTTAGAAGATGATCCTGGTGACTGAGTTCGACCACTGGTTAAGGACCTCAGGATCGCAGTAAGAGCAGCCATGTCTTCCTCTCTCTTCAGCCTCCATTCTGCAGCAATTCTTCTCTCTTCAGCTGCGAGGCGTCTCTCTTCCTCAGCAATTTTGGCCCTCTCCTCTTCAGCCCGTGCTCGCGCACTTTCCCCCTCTTGGATCCGCGCCAAAAAGGTGGTGACACCGGCGGTGACGAACTCCATTTGTTGCGTTACATCAGCTTGGAAAGTGGCGAAGCGCTGATCCATCCTGGCATCAATGTAAGCAAGAAGTTGCGCAGGAGGATGGATTTCAGAGATTGGCATCGCTGATACTTCTATGGAAGAGGAAGGCACATCAGGTGCGGAAGGAGCCATCTCTGGGGTAGACGCAGCTGGTCCCTGCACTGGGGCGGCCTCCTCCGCTGGCACGTCAGCTGCTGCTGGCTCCTCCGCTGGCACTTCAGCTGCTGGCTCCTCCGCGGGCACTTCAGCTGGTGCTGGCGGGCCTTGTTCAAAAGCAGGTGGGGCTGTGAAATCCACCAGCTGCCAGTCCTCATGATAAGGGACAAGGTCGCCCAAAACCATAGGAACAGATGGGACGGCAGTGGTCAGCCACCAACCTCTGGAGGGATCCTCCTCCACAATGTGGTCTACCAGCAGAGCGCTGGCAGCCATGTCAAAGAAAACAGCGAAATATGGAGGGTTCCTGGGGAGAGCGGTGAGGACCTTCAAGCGGCGGAGCGCGTAGATCAGCTAGTATCCACGGCTGGTGGGTTGGAACTGGAGGAATGGTAGCTTAACCATTTTTAGCCTAGGGAGGCCGGAAGTCCCAGTCAGCTGTCTGAATTCTGCAATTTTCCTCAAACGGCGCTTGATTCGCCTGGTAGACAGCTGCTGGTGACTTTCAGGATCAGAATCCATGAAAGCATTCGCCCACGCCTCCTCTGATCTCCAGTAACCAAGCCCTAGCCTGGCATACAGAACAGCGCGCTTCTCTACTGTCAGCTGGCGCTGGCACAGGTCGAAGATCCTCCACCTCCGGAACTCCAGACATAGTTCCGGATTCACCCTCCACAGTCCTTGGTAGCTGGTTATCATCTCGTCATCAACGGCATTCTCCACCTCCGTCGTGATGTTTTCAGCATACTCATAGAGAGTGGAATTGAAATACTCCATCGGCTGCAGGGGCAGACACCAGTCATAGATCCTCGAAGCGTATACCGACTGGTGGGGGAATCCGCTGATGGGGATGATATTGAATGCTGATGGCTCAGGCACTCGTGAATTTTGAAATGCCATTGCCCCGCGGTGCTCCCACCGATGTACCCCTGTCGCCCTCGAGCGGAAGATGTCTTCATCGATCAGCTGATGCTCATGGATACAGAGCAAGTATGGCCTCCTTTCTGCGCGCACATGACGTGCTGGCGCTGGCGAGGATGCTGCTGGTCGCCCAGAAGATGTTGATGCTTCTGACGATTGTGGGCGACTGGCAGGACGACGAGCCTCATCTTCAAGGTCTGGGAACAGATCCCTTGGCTCCATCCTCTGCACCATGGAGTGATGTGTCACCTCCTCAGCTGGAGCAGCTGGCTCCTCAGCCCTTGGCTTCTCTGCATCCTCAGAATCTGAGCTTTCATCAGAGAAACTCGCCAGTTTTTCCGGGGTGGTCGCCCGCTCAACAACTCCTCCACTGGCACCCCCTTGCGTGGCCAGTGGGACTTCAGATTCACCTTCACCACCCCCTTGCGCGGGTGAAGGGACTTGAGGCACATCCTCCTCAGGCTGGTACATATCTACAATAGATAGTACGTCTTCATCAGCACCCATGACCATCAGGCGCGTAAATGATTCTTCTGATAAGATCTGGCCTGGGGCTGGTGCTGGTGGCCTTGCACTTGTAGTTGGGGCAACTTCCCATTTGCCTTTGGCCACCTGGTGCACCTGCTCCGCCAGTTGCGCCTGACGTTTGGCCTCATGCTCAGCCTGCACCTTTGCAAAGGCTTCATCGCGGGCTGCCAGCTCAGCCTCCCTTTTCCGCTGGTCGGCCAAGGCCTTCAGCCTTGCCTGAGCTTGCTTCTTCCTCACAATGGAAGCTTGTTGCTCCTTCTTGGCTTGCTCCACCAGCTTCTGAGCCCTCGTCTGGACCCTCTTCCTCTTCCGGGTCATCTTCTCGATGGTCTCCTCCTCAGTCAGTCCCAAGACGGACCTCTTGACTGGAATTGAGACCTTCCCAGATTCAGGATCATAGGCAGCAGCTGGCTGGGGCTGCTGGCGCTGGTGGGTCTTGGGTTTCTTGGATGAAGGGGGCCTGGGGGCTGGCACTTGTGCTGATGCTAACGCGCGAGGATGTATACCAGTTGCCTTCTCCACTGCATCTTCCATAGAGACGAATAAGGATTCGACCTCTAGCTTCCTTTTCAGCTCAGCCTTGGCCGCAGCTGGCAGTGGGATAGCCACCGCTGGTACTTCCTCATCTGCTGGTTCTGACTCCTCTTCAGAAACATCGTCAGCAGGGTCCACAGTCGTCTTCCCTTTCAGCCGGCGTGGCTTCTTGTAGTCGGGGACGGGAAGTTTCACCTTGGTGACTGGAATGAAGTCGGACCCAACCAGTTGCTCCCCTCGGTCGATCCGGTCTCCCATCTCCACTTCCAGAATGTGGCTGATGCGCAGGCCAAAAGACACTGCGTGGAGAAACTTGCCTTCAGCCTTCACCGTACTGTTCTTCTCTACATTCTCCAGCAACCGGCCGAAGATGAATTCGGCCCAGTTGCCATATATGCCGTCCTCCAACGCGCACATAACGGAGAATTTCTTCAGGCTCAGTTCGGCATAGGAGCCGACTTCACATTGTAGCATGCGTACTACAATGTCACACACCATCTGCCAGAAATCTTGCATCTCGGACTTCTTCATGCCAGTTTTGAAGACAGTCACTTCTGGCTTCTTCCACTCAGTCCACCTCCGCCTGAACTCCACGGTGTCGTCCTTGAAATACGTCGCCACCTCCTCACCAGTACTCCTCAGCCCAAAGAGGTTGGCTAGGTACTCTACGTCGATAGTGATCAGATGTCCGAACACTGACGTGGTGAAGGACTTCCTGTCGTCAGCAATCACCGCGCGAGCATAGAACTCGGCGACGAGATGTGGGTGGAAGGTCCTGGGGGTTGCCGTCAAGTACGGTCGGAGCTGTTCGTGGTCGATCATCTCCATCAGCTCCTCGCCGAAATGTTTCTCGGCCAGTTTATCATTCAAGATTTTCTCCTTCTGGACTTGAGCGGTGCGAATCTATGCGTGACAGAGACGATGGCGGGTGGCTGCTTTATTCAGCGAAATGAGCTTGCTGAAAGGATAGGTATAATCAATGTCTTCTTCTTTTACAATGCCTGTGAAGGTAGGCATGTGGGCTTCGGCTAATGGTAAGTCTAAGGACTCAGTAGAAGAAGATGATTTATCAGCAGGGTTGGAAGAAGATGCCATGATATCAGGGAATAAGTGTTTGGAAGGATTAAGGAAGATGAACGGAAAATATGTTCGAAAAGTATGAAGGAATGGTAAGAGTTTTTCCCGATCATGAATGAACGCTATTTATACTGGTGCCAAACTGAGATGGATGGACGAGATTAAGTCGTCAAAAGTGAGGATCGACGGTCATCAGCAGGCACGATTCCCTGTAGGCGACGTGCATGGTCGTGCTGACGTGGGATGGTACGTGTAGCTGACATGGCACACGCTGATTGGTCGCGAGAGTGCCTTTGACTGCGCAGTCACTGTGCGCATTAAATGTGGCATTA
>JAPKLW010009253.1:0-12424 GCA_026898455.1 Plectranthus barbatus | reverse complement strand
ACTCGGTACTTTAGTACTCTAATAGGCGAAACGGAGAAGGAACCGAGATGACAATTTATTCTTTGACAAGCTCTTTAGAGGGTGAACTTCTAGAGGCACGTCAAAGATATATTTAAATCCTAATCTATCTTAAACATATTAATTCCTATCAAAATCTAATTCTAATAAGGATAGATTTTGTTCAACAAGGAAACAATTTATACATCATATCTTTTCAATATCTAGCCAACTTGAACAGCTCGTCAAGTTCCTTAATGTACACGGCTCAACCCACTTCCTTGAACTAGTCTCCCCGACCCATTCGAACTACTTCCTTGAGTTATATTAAGACAACTCCAACATGCATGTTTTTATACTCTTGTTATTATTTGAATGTTGACTCTTAAAATCCTAGACACATAATTGGCGGACTAAATGATGAATATTTCCAATCTATGCGACAAATGATTGACGAGTGGAAGAAGGCTTAGTTTGCTCAAGATTCGCTCGAGACGATGAAGAAAGAGATGGCAAGTCCTCTGTAGCTAATGATATGGCTATCTTGGAGCTATGACAGTACGATATGCTCCTTAAAAACTAGCAAAGAGATAAGCTTGATATGGTCGATGATATTCTTTGGATAGAAAAGAGTGCGACATAACTATCGAGGAACATCTGTTGAAGATTAAAGTCCTCAAAGAATGTCATGAGGCTATTGCTACCAAGGTGAGGGTCTAGATATATATAAGCTCCTCGACACTCTGATTGGTCACACACTCCAGGAATTGGTGCAGAAGCAGACTTGGGATACAATCCTCAAGGAACGCCCTGACTAGAACCTTATATTTCCTCAAGTTTTCCTTCGAGTTGCTTGGCTACTTAGTGATATGCCGCCATTCTGCAGTCTTTTGCCTGTAACTCCCCAGAGAATTTATTAACAATTAATTGTAAATCAGATTGTACTTTTAATTTTATGACCCTGAGTCCAACAGCTAATTGTAATCCAGTTATCAGTGCTTCGAACTCCGCAACATTATTAGTTGTCTGAAATCCAAAATATATGGCTCTTTAAAAAATTATTCCTTTGGGAGACTTGAGTATTACTCCAAACCCACTCCCTCATTACTGGACCTATCAACTGTGAGGGTCCTAAATTCTAAGGAATGTGAGACTTTACAAAGCATCACCTCAGCCCGGAGATGCATCTAGGTGCATGTTGACAAAGAAGTTGACTAATATTTGTGACTTGATCGTAGTTCAAGTTTCGTAGTGTAATCCATAACCATCAAGTTTGATGGCCCATTTATCATCTGTCCGAAAAAATGTAGCTTTGATAAATATTTCAGAGAGGGAACAAGGATACGACAATAATCTGGTGAGACTCGAAATAGGGTTTGAGCTTCCTAGATGACATCACGAATGCCAATATCGAATTTTCCAAAGCAGAGTATCTCGTCTCAGCATCAATGAACGTCCTGTTGACGTAATATAAAAGATGTTATTTCTCATTTTCTTCACGAATTAGTACTCCACTGACTGTTCGATCCAGTACTTCCAAAGAAGATGTGACTTGCTCAATTCAGGTATCTTGTTTTCTCATTTTAACCATCTTTAGCAGTGTAAAGAAGTGACTCACTTGATTTAAGTATCTCGCAATGAACCGACTCAGTGTCGTTAATCTCTCAATCATGTGTTATGCGTCCTTCACCAAAGTTGGAGGATGAGTTTTCTGTATTGCATTAATCTGGTTGGGATCTACTATGATACCTCTTCGGCTCACCATGTAGCCTAAGAATTTATCAGATGTTATGGCAAAAATACATTTACCAGGGTCCAGCCGCATATTATATCAATCAAGTATCTCAAATGTGTTCGTGAGATGTTCTAGATGATCGTGCAGATTCTCAAAGTTTACAATTATATCATCGATGTACACCTCCATATTTTCACCATTTTGTTTCTTGAACATCTGGTTAATCAGGTGTTGATAGGTTAACCTAGTATTTTTCAGGACAAAATACATTATTTGGTAACAGTAGATGTTTTGGTCCATCATAAAGGTCATTTTCTCCTCATCTCTAGCAAACATCCAGATTTTATTGTATCCCTAAAATACGCCTATAAAGCTCATTACTTTGCGACCAATGGTAGCATCGACGAGAAAATCAATGTGATGCAGAGGGAAGGATCTCTTGGGCATATGTTATTAAAATTTGTATATTCAAGAAATGCCATGTTTTATCATTCTTCTTATTTACCACCACTACAGTCGCGAGCCAGTCGAGATACTTCACTTCTCGAATGAATCCGACATATAATTATTTTTGCACTTCCTATGCAATGGTGGCGTTTTGTTTTGAGGTGAATCATCTTATTTTCGTTCTGATTGGCCGACCCTTTGGGTCTACTTGAAGCCGATGGGATATAATGCTTGTATCTATCCCAGGCATATCTGCATATTTCTAGGTGAAGTTTTTTCGCTCCCTTTTGAGGAATCAAACCATTCATCTCAATTTTCTTCGGGGAGCTTAGATACCACAAAGCTTGTTTTGGATGGATTATCTGGGTTGATGCATACTTCTTCGGGTATCTTGATTTGTCAGCCCTCATGTTCTTGCACATAAATGGTTCGTAGGGTGATATTGTTGGAGTATACTGTAAAGCAAACTTTTAAGTGATCTTTGTCATGTATTCGATCTCTTTGATTAAACTGAAATCAATCTGAAATAAATGTTATCACAATGTTTCTTTCTTATGATTGCATGTATATCCACTTATCTTATATTGTAGACAATGTGGTGGGTGCGTCGTCCCACTGAAGATCTCATTGTTAGCTTCCTTATAATATATAAAACGTATTCACAACTGAGATAGTTCTGGATAAACTATCGTTTTAGGTTGTAGTATAAACTTGAGATAACTAGTTTTGGTTATTAGTTTATACTAGTGCGTGGTGTCGCATTGAATGGATCTCGGTGAGACGTATTCTTCTGTTCTGACTATATGAAGAACCAAGGTCTCGGCGACTTTGTTAATTCTTAACCCTAGATGTGATACAGAGATATATGCAAATGATTGTTTGTTACTTTGATTTACCATGGGTGAGAATCAAAAGGATGATTCAATATGCTCCGTATCTTGGGTAACAATATTATTTGTATGTGTTTATTTAGTCACATTAGGGCACCGTGTCCTGGACATCCAGGTTGATGATATCCCCTTAAAGAGCTCATAAGTTTTATCGTATTAAACCCTACAGGTGGAATTTATTCCGATACGATAATAATGTTGAGCGGTACTTAAGGAATTAAGATTTTAATTAATTAATGCTATCAAAGCTTTTAATTAATTAATGGATGTGCGTTGTCTTAAACACTGGGAATTAATTAAGTCGAATAGAAGCCCTGATTCACATCGGGATAGGATGATAATTGCAACATTAATTCTCTAGTGGAATGATTTAATGTTATAAGTTCAATTATATTATGGGTTGAATATATGTGTTTGGACTAATGGGAGGCCCAATCCTATACATTCTAGAGATCCCTAGCCTGGCCCAACTAGAAACCCTAGAAGATGGCTATAAATAGGATCTTATGGTTGAGAGAAAAACCTAATTGTCATTCCATAAGTTCATGTGTTGAAAAACGGCTAGGTTTAGTTCTCTCAAACATTGTAGATCTAGTTTTGGTTGGCATCTAACGATTTGGAGGATTGTTGTCCACCCGGCATCCGATCATGGTTCGCGGGACACGGGCTAAAAGATCTCCAGTGGAATCAATCTCCAGATCTGTTAAGGTAATCACTGATCTTCTCGATTTAATCTTCTTAAATCATGTATGTGTACGTTTGATATCCAACATCGATCGTAGGGACGAACCGCCTTCACCGGTGTGTTCCATCAGATATTATAACAATACATCGCCGAGTGTTGCTCTCTTCTTATTGTCTGAATTCCCCATGGAGTAGGGGATTTTATTGCCTAGTGAATGGTGGAAGGTATGACTTGTATTTGATGGATCCAAGGCCACCCCAACGTTGTACGATGGTGGGGTGTTGATCACTTGGAGTCTTGTCGAGACATTCATCCTCTCTGCAAAAACTAGAAGAGTTATCTCGCTTAGTGAATGGAGTTTTTGCCTACTGAATCGACCAGCATAACTAGGTTGGTGTTTCTATCTCTCTTCGACATTCCCATTCCTCAAAAAGTGTCGAGAAATATGATGTTCGAGGAGCTTTCCCCCATCTATAAGGATACGCCTAATTTGACGATTTGCAATCAAAAGTGAAATTACCGGTTTATCTTGTCATGGTCATCCAGTCTGAAAGAGATTTCGTATCGGGGTAGCTATATTTTTTCATACAATTGAACCACTCTTTGCTTTTCAACTATAATTTTTTGAAGCATTTCAAGAAGTTCCTGCTATTGAAGATCTTCTCGTGATATATTTACCACCTTTTTTGACTCGTGGTTCGTTTAAGATAGGAACTCGGTTAGCTCTGGTTGCTGGTGGATTTTGAGAAGTGCCTTCACCATTTCCTTTGTTTCTTTTTCCCGTGTTACTTCCTTGTGGAGATAGGAGGGAGGAAAGGTGGCCATTTTTTAACAACTCTAGGACTTTGAGATGGAGTAACCTGCAATCTTCCGTGTTATGTCCGTGATACTGGTGGAAGTTGCAATATTTCACCCTATTCTGATCTAATGGCCTGGATTTCATCTTTGCGGGCCATTTCACCTTATCCTCAAGCTTTTCCAATTTATCTTTATGCTTGAAGTTCTACTCCTCGACCTAATGTCTTATTTGAACTTCAAACCTGACTAGGATTTCGTTCATCGTTGAGCAAGAATACTTGAGTAGCTTCCAGAAGAGGCAATTCCTCTTCAATCATTTATTGATGGCCATCATGGCATTTTCTTGCGAACAATTTAGAATTATGGCCCTCATTTCATTAAACCGCTTGCGAAAGCTCTAAAGGGATTAATTTTCATTTTGACAATTGAATATAAGTCATCCGATCTTTTCGCAACTGTCATGCAGCTCGAGAAATACTATATGAACAATTGGTATAATTGGGCAAATGAGGCTATGGAGTCAGTTCATTGCATCACCGATTCATCGAGGAATGCACCAAAACTTCTGCACATGATGTCTCATATACTACGACTGGGATCAAGACGATCTGCATCTTCATTTTATAAAGTGTCATAAACTCATCTCAATATGTTATCCCATCATAATTTGTCAGTGGTAATTGTGTTGTCGCGATGCACCGAGAAAATAGAGAGTTGGCATAACTTTCCAAATGCACAACTGGGGTTGGGATTGGTGCCCTTCGATAGCTGGAATCTCTCGTGTAGGATTTTGCTCCTGATCCTCTGTCTTCCTCTAACTACCTCGGTTAGATAGCTTACGGGATTGTTTTTGTGATGGGGTTGTGTTCATCATCTGTGTGGCACAAACTTGCTAGTTCTTATCGGAGGGCTTATGCCTCCTCTGTAGTTCTTTGATTCTGATCTCAAAATTCGAGCAGTTCGCTAGTCAGGCACTAGAATTTGGTCATATAATTGAATTATAGACTTTGCTATCACCCTCCCTCAGAGTGATCAGTGTGGTGGTTGTTGAGTTTTTTGCATTTCTTATTTGTGTTTCCATCTTTCGTTCTTATATTCTGCTTCTAGGGCTCGATGGTGGTCGCCAAATTGTTGTGGATAGAAAGTGGATAAATAAAAATAAAGCTAAAAGGAAATTTGAGAGTTGACATAATAATAAATGAGAGAAGAATTTCTATTTAATTTTGCTGAGAGTGTCGATATTTTTGAATACTAATTTTGAGATTCTAATTGCCGGAAAAGGTTGTAAGTGTTTAATAAGGCATTAATTTCCCTATTTATAATACTCTAAATTAGCTATAACACCCTTCTGGAATGGTTGGCTTCTTTGAGCTTAATCTATAAACCTAGATCTCAATTCACCTCTCGGTCCTTCTTTTAATC
This sequence comes from Plectranthus barbatus, assembly GCA_026898455.1. NCBI lineage: Eukaryota > Viridiplantae > Streptophyta > Magnoliopsida > Lamiales > Lamiaceae > Plectranthus > Plectranthus barbatus. The sequence goes on along the minus strand of JAPKLW010009253.1, from coordinate 6,450 downwards.
TAGATTATAAAATTAAATCAGAGAATTAATCCATGCTTAGAGAGTTGATATCAATTAACATGCATCAAAAAAGAAATCATAACCCTAGAACCTATTTAGGTTCTAGCCACAAAACATGACCATAATTAAAGCAAACATGTTATAAATTAACTTACAAATAAAGAGGAACCTTGAATGTCTTGTAAAAACTCCAAAGCTCAATTATTCTAAGTGCAATAATGCTGAAAAGATAGATAGATTTCTTGCATAATGAGGTCCTATTTATAGAGGAGTGAAAAAGACCTAACTAGGTATTGGGCTAACATAGCAAAAACTGTTACAGGCAAAAATCTCCAAATCGAGCCTCTGTGTCGATCGACAGGCAGGCTGTCGATCGACACAACCTCCAAGTCGAAATCCGGGTTGAATTTATGTCGATTCTGCAACTTTGTTCTCGACAGGGAGAATTTCGATCAACAGAGATGCATGTGTCGATCCCCTTCTGCGCAGTCTCACGGTTTTGGTCATAACTTGTGCTCCCGAACTCCAATTGACCCGATTCCAGTTGTATTGGAAAGCTAATTCAAAGATATTTATCTTTCCATGCTCCATTATTTCGGATTCCACGTGTGAAAGAATTCGTGACTGTTACTTTGAACATCTACTGCTTTCGGTACGGGTTTCCAATGAATTCGGCCTAAAATCTGCAAAATCTTACCATGACAAGCATAAAACCCTCTAAAATAGTCTCATGCACATAAATAAGTAAAAATATAATAAAATGCACTTGAAACAATGGAGAAAAATATAAATAAGTGAGTATAAATATGAGCTTATCAAACCCCCCAAACTTGAATATTAGATTGTCATCAATCGAAGAGAAGAAGAAGAGAAATCTCAAGCATTTGAAAGTGTATGCCTCACAAGACTCATCAAAATCAAGGTTCATCAATCCACATCACACAAGCAATTGAAAGAGATAAGATATTCATCAACTTCGGAAGACTCACAGGACATTGTATCGCTCATCACACAAGTGTTTAGGTTTCGAATGAAAGAACTCACAACATGTATGAAGAAATTTCTACCATAGGCTTGCAAGAGTTCTAAAATCTCCACTGCTCATTTGTGCACACAATTCAAGAATAAAAAAAGACTTTTTATAGGGTTGTAATGTAGGCCTTTCGTGACAAGGTAGGGAAATATGGCCAAGTGACTAAAAAGAAAATATTGAGTTGATCACTCTCTACAAATCAAAATCACCATCTATCATCATCCACCCCATCTCCTAAAATTTTTACAACTCAAACCACAACAGCTTTTTTTTTTTCTAGCCCTTTTATGCTCTTTAAAAATTTCGTTTAATTATTTGAGCTTATAAGGACATTACTCATTTTTTCTAGAGCTTTCTTTCCTTGCACACCAATTCTAATAATTTCTTATCACTCACAATTTCTCATCCTTTTTCTTCCCAAATCTCATAGACAAGATACATCTCACCCATTCCATATGAAAATTTATAGACAAAATAAAAAAACGGAAAAAGGCTTAAAGGGGCTTACTAGGGATAAAATTTTACAAGGGACAGTGTATAGGATAATTTGGCTAACAAAGATGGCCTAAGATCATTTTCTATCCTTGTGCACACTATGCAGTCTTGAAACAGAACAAAAGCAAGTTCTAGAGATAACGAAAACATACATGCGAATCTCTCATGAACAAATAAAGGCTAAAAAACTATCAACTCAAACAAGGGTTCGAATTTTCTTCCTTAGTCAATTTCAATCCACTCAAACATCATGCAAGTTTAAGTTTCAATCAAACCCTATCATGCGGTATTCTACATTCATGGACAAATCAACCACAATCGAAGTCAACTCAACTAATCAAAGATCAATTCCAAACATTGCATATAATGCTAGAGGGTTCAATTACTTAAAGATTTTCCTCACATACTATCTATATTTTTTTTTGTTGGCAAAAATTTAAATAAACCAAATAAAGCAAGTAAAAGCAAATAAAACAGGAAAACGAATAAAGATAAGGGATAAGGGTTCAACTTCTTGTCCACATCCCCCCAAACTTATTTCAAACTCGGGGAGTAAGAAAAAGTTTGAAAATCTGACAAGAAGAAGAACGATACCTGATTGTTGATCTCAGACATCGACCTTTTTATCCACCCGAGGAATTTCAGCACTGTGCGACGAAGATGATTGCTGATGGCACTCTGTGTCGATCGACAGGGAGCCTTCTATCGACCCCTTTTGTTGTTGGTCGAAAGATTCTCCGTGCATCGTTCCTCTGAGTCGATCGACAGGAATCCTGTCGATCGAAACAGAGGTAATTCCTCCTGATTTGTTTTTCGAAATTTAAACATAAAAACCAGAAACAAAGTAAAGGCAAAAAATTGAAAATAAACAATTACGAAAACTAAGAACAAAAATCGAACGGAACTAAAATAAGAACAAATAACAGTTGGGTTACCTCCCAACAAGTGCTTTAGTTAACGTCGCAGCTCGACGATACCTATGTTCAGAACCAGGGCGGGCTAGATCGCACTTGTCTTCCATTGGAATCCACCATATAAACCCACCGGTCTTGGATGACAGCAGTGAGGCCGACTCATTCCCTCGCTCCCATCTTTGAGCGGCTTGATCTTCTTTGAATTCTTCACTTGTTTCTTCTTCTTCAACCTCATCTATGGAAGTAATCTTGAAGCACTCAGATTCATGTCGGCTTCTGTTAAGCTTGAAGGAGATCCTCTCTTCATTGGCTCAGAGGGTGATTGATGCACTTGTAATTCAACACACAAACCAAGTTCAATTTTCAATCCAAGGTTCTTTCGAATTCGCCCTATAGAATACTAATTACTTGTTAAGGAAATGTTATAGCTAGGCAAACAAATATCATTGAGTTTTTGTCTAAATCCCTAGTGCAAAATTTAACTAACTACATCCATACTTAAGCAATCAATCAACTTCATCAAGCATAAAATTTAAATTCAAACAACACTTCAATTTGGAATAACAATGGTAGAACAAGTCTCACAAGTTCTCAATTGAGTAAGAACAGATGTTGATAAGAACTTAGCTGTGATCTTCTTGAGTTGAGCTATGATGCAAACATATTTAATTCCTATAAGGATGGACTATTACCCTACACTAGCCAACCCTCAGTCACGGTGAATCGACCGTTGATGACACTAAGAACCTCAAACAGCTACGTTATCGGATCCTAGACCACTCCTAATAGCACATAAATCATCATCATATGCCCTATCTCCGCACAGGGATTGGATCAAGGAACACAAGAACTCACACTATTCACGACACTCCTTTCCGCGTGTTGGCTGCAAAATTCGTATCAATTAACACCTAGATTGGCTATTACCTACACCTAGGTGCATGTGAACAAGCTCTAGTGTGATTCAATCTCAAATAGGAAAGTAAACAAACATAATTCAACCTAGTTTCTCACACCTTCATTCAAATCAACATCCAAGGAAATTTAGAATTCCATACCTCCAATGTTCAACATTACAATGTTCAATTTAAAACCAAACATTACAAGAGATAGGTTTGAATGAATTCTTCCCCTAAATTGAGCACTTTGATCTTGATCTACCAACTTTGATCTTCAATTCCTCTCCAAGGATGGTGGATTAGCTCTTTCTCCTCTTGGATTAGGAGGATTAGGGATGGAATTTGGGGTGAATTCTACCTTGATGTAATGAAAAATGGCCAAAAGTTCTCTTTAATCTCGAAAATCCCCCTTTTATAGACGAGCAAACAGGGCCTCGAATCGCCCGAGCCACCCATGGCTCGCCCGGGATGGCTTGAAAACCGCCAAAACCGTCAAAAACTCGATCTGGCTCGCCCATGCCAAATTGGCTTGACCAAGCCTGCCCTCTGTTGGCAGTGGCTCGGTCGGTCCTACAGAGCTCGGCCGAGTGAGCTCTCTGTCCAGCATGGCTCGATCGAGCCAAGCTCAGCTCGGCCGAGCAGGGTCTCTGAACTCCAAAATGCTCTCCTCTGCTCCACTCGGGCGAGCCTTTCCTCCTTTGACTCCTAGCTCGGGCGATTTGCCTCCAAAACTCAACCAAAAGTGTTGTTTTATGCTCAAAACTCAACCTACAACATTCCAAACACAATAACACGAAAACATTCCAAGACTACAAAATCTGCAGGAAAAATTAGATGACCCACACGAATGAGAACATCCTCTATGATACCTTTTGGGCGGTTCACAGATCGGTCCGCCATCTACAAAGTAATAGTAGTCGGCCTTAGTTCACCAATCTTGAGGTGCTGAAAGATGCAGTAGGGCATCAGTTTGATGCTGGCACCAATGTCGCACAACACCTTCTCGAATGAGATCCCCCCAATCTCCACTAGAATGGTGAAGCATCCTGGGTCGCTCCTCTTGATTGGAACCTTCTTTTGGAGTACCATGTTGCATTGCTTATGAAGCTTGACAGTCGCATTCTCCACGAAATGGTTCTTTTTGCTCATTAGCTTCCGGAGATAGCGCATGTAACCTGGAATTTCAGAGAGAGCTTCAATCAGTGGTAAATTAATACTTACCTTCTTCAAGTTCTCAACAAAGCGCGAGAACTTGGAATCCTCTTTCTGCTTGGCGAATCTCTGAGGAAACGGATTGGGGGTGCCTTGGCAGCTTTGGAAGTGGACGAATGATGCTGCAGATGTGGCTGTGTCGAATTGCCTAGTTTCTGGACCGCCTGTCGACTGCCTCCTTATGTCCTGCTTGTCGATCGACAGGGGGTGTGTCGATCAACACGGCTGCATCCCCCCTATCGGTCGATTTGCTTCCCTGTCGACCTCTGCTGCTCTGCCCGACCTCTGTGTCGATCAACATAGAGTCTGTGTCAATCCAAACAGAGGTATCTTCTGCGGGAAATTCCTCCTTTTTAGCCCCAAAATCATCCTCTGACATGCTAGGACCCTCGTACCTCGTACTGGACCTCAAGGAAATGGCATTGACTTGTTTGGCCTTCTCAGGATTGACTTTTGTGGTGCTGGGGAGCTGGCCTGGCTTGTGTTTATTGCTCAAGGTAGTAACAATCTGACTGAGTTGCACATCGAGCATCTGAAGGTGTTTCGTCATGTGCTGCATATGAGTGGACATGTTCTTAACCTCAGTTTCCACCTTGCCAAACCTATTGTCGGAGCTTTTGATGAACTTGTCGAGTGTCTCCTCCTGCACGGACCTCTTTTTTTCCACAATCTCTCCCCCGACTCTAACACTGAATCCCGGTGGAGGATTCTCAGCTGCATAAGGGTTAGAATAAGAAAAACCAGGATGGTTCTTAGCACTGTAATTGTACCCTTGATTGTTGGCTCGGTAGTTGTTGTTGTTGTAACCTCCATTGGCATAGTTCACTTCAGCGGTATTGGAGGTGCTTGAACTGCTTCCTTGGTAGATGTAGTCGGCCTCAATGGGAACAATGGCCATGTTGAGATCTGCAATAGCTGCTACCAAAGCTCTACCGGCCTCCAACTGTTTGAACTCTTCTCGAAGCTTCTTCACTTCAGCCACCACATCAATTTTCGGAGTAGTGGTCACTACTTTGACTGCTTTCTGCCTTTCAGTAGGCCATTGATAGCTGTTGAGAGCCATGTCTGCAAGAAGTTGCATCCCCTCTTCTCCACTTTTCTTCATGAGAAGTCCTCCAGCTGAAGCATCAACCAATTCTTTTAAGTGAGGGGTTAATCCTTCATAAAAATGGCATACCTGCATCTCAAGATCAATCCCATGGCCGGGGCACATCCTAAACAGCTCTTTGTATCTCTTATAAGCTTCATAGAGGGTCTCATCGTACTTTTGGCTGAAGTGAGTGATGTCGGACTTCCTCTTCATGATGACACTGGGTGAGAAGAAGTTGGTGAGGAACTCTGCCCGAAGTTGTGCCCATGTGGCAATTTCGCTCTTGTCCAATCCAGCAAACCAAGACCGGGCCTCATCCTTGAGAGAAAAAGAAAATAACCGCATTCGGATGGTGTCTTGAGGCACTCCATTCTGTTTGATCGTGCCGCACACCTCGATGAACTGACTGAGGTGGTCGTACGGGTCCTCAATGACTTTCCCTGCATACTGGTCTGCTGGACCATCTGAATCAGGCCTGTCTTCAGCTCAAAGTTGTTGGCATCAATGCCAACCTGGAATCCCGGCTCCTCTCGCTGTGGAAGGAAACGATCTAGTATGGATCTTTGGGGCACCACAATCTGGCTTTCAGGGTTCCTCTCATTGGCCATAGTTGCCAGTCTGGCAGCTTGCTCTGCTTGAATGATTTGTGCTGCTTGGAGTTGATCCCTGAGTTGTCGGACCTCATTCATAAATTGTCTCTGCTCCTTGGGAGTCATGTGTGTTGTGGTTCTGGTGTTTGCTCCATCTCTGGCTGTCTCTCCTTGTTCTTTCCTTTGCTTTTGTTTCTCCTATAGGTAGCTTCAATTT
>JAPKLW010009252.1:0-12425 GCA_026898455.1 Plectranthus barbatus | reverse complement strand
ATAGTTTATTATTTAGGGATAGGGTAAATTAGGCCCTCCACCATTTTTCATATGAACAAATCGGTCTTTCTTTACTATGTGATTCAATTAGACCCTTTAATTTTTAAAATTGATTCAATTTAATTCTTGAAGTTTTGAAGTTATAAAATTTTATTTTAAATTATTTCCTTTATTTTTTTCCTGATTCAGAGATGTACCTAAATTTATATTTTAGTTTTCTTTTATTATCTTTTTATTAATTTAATTAATTTAAATTTGAGTATTTATTTATGTAATTAAAAATACTTAAGATAATATGAAATTAAAAATGAAAAGTTTAAAACAAAAACTAGTTCAGTGGATTCGAAGAATATTTTTATATTTAATCGGATATATACGAGAAATAATGAAACCTTTTTAGTTTTATATACATTCTTATTTTTCAGATAAATAAAATAGATTTAAAAGGGTCTGAAATTCCCCATCTACAATAATTTTGAAAGTAATAAAACATTGAGATTTAGATACTTATGAAAATATATATCTTAGACAATAATAATTGAAAATTAATCATAACTCAATTACTTTTTAAACATGTTTATTATCCAGAATATTCTTATTTATACATATTTAAGAATTATATATTATAAGAAAAACTTAAAAAAAAGTTCATTGATTTATAATTTTTTACTACTAACAAGTGATTTCTTAAACTAATAATCCTGAAAAGTTATCCTTTCATTTTTTTTTTAATTATATACTTTATTTTTAAAGTAGTTTTATTTATATAAGTTAAAAACTTAAATCTAAGAAAGTTCAACTAAAATACAAGATAATGAAAAAAAAAAAAAAATTAATACGTTAGTCACTACAACAAATAAGATAATAGACAATACAAAATTTGCGTTGTCTATTACTCAACACTATAAGAAACAAAGTCTATTACTCAATTTAACATAGTCTAAGTAAGTGTAGCTTATGTGAGAATGCTGATAGACTAATGGCGTAGTTTATATATATATAGACAACGGGGGAAGATCCCGTAGTATACATATAGACTACGCGAGATATCGCGGCGTCTATATGTATATAGACTACGCGATATTTCGTGTAGTCTATTTTTTTTTCAATTTTCTAAAAAACTTGAATGAACTATGATCATTTTATAAAATTACCATATACCAATAATAGTAAATCTCATAAACATGTGTAATTAACAACGAAAAGTAAAAATCTCTCTGTGAAATCTGTTGCCATCTCTTTGCATGGCTCACCGGGTTCAAGAACTTCATTTTCCTCAGTTAAAAATTCCTGTAACCATTGATAGAATAGATCCTGTCTTGTCTGATTGCTTCTTAGCAGCTAGGGAACAGGATGCTCTCTATCTCTCCAATCTTGATGACATGATTGGGATGCGCCTCTTCACTCCCACGGTCTACTTTTACCGGTGGGGCGGCGATGAATCTGTTGCTCATATACTCAAAGATGCTCTGAAGAGAGTTCTGGGGCCTTACCATCCTTTCACAGGTAGGCTCAGGGAGACAGAGAATGGGAAGCTGGAGATTTTCTTAGGTCCTAACCAAGGTGCTCTGTTCGTTTACGCACCCTGTTAGTTTAAGAAATCGGGAATGCCATTTGAAAGTTAAGTGAAATTCACCCAAAATTCCTGTTTCAGTTGGAAGATAACAACATTAAGTGATGCAAACAAGAGCTACAAAAGCTGATGAATTCAATTATTTTCTGAAATAAGAGTATCAATTTAATCACCCTATGAATCCCTTTGTCATGATAAAAAATAAAAAAAAAATCAGACCCCAATACCATCCTTATTAGCCATAAACATGCATGGAAAAATTAATAAAGCAGCGAACTGCAATGCATATTCAAATCACTCTGCCCAGCATATTAGATTGTTCATGAATAGAGGAAAACAATAAGTAGATTAAATGTTCCACTGGTGACAGGCTTGCAGTATGGTGCTGACGACATTTGCAATTTAAATTGTCTAGTAATCTGCAGTCCTTTTTTTATTTTAAAGGTAACTAGGTAATCAATACTTAAATTCTGAAAAAAAGAACAAAACAGAGAACGCTCACAAACAAAAGTAGAGGAGAATACCTTATCAGCATCTTTCTCGTAAACTCCGTAAAAGACTTCCAGATAGCCCTTGACTTGTGCTGCAAATATTTAAGCTTGAATGTTATTTAAAAGCAATGAAACTATTGGTCTTCTTCGGGAATGCAAATAGATAGTAACTATATTAAATGACTCACTTTTATTTGTGATAAGAAATTGATTAATGTAATAGAATTATCAGCATTTTTGTTAATTTAAAAATAATAAATAAAAAGAATTTCATTTTTTGTAAACTTTAACACTGTTAATTAGATCAATGTGAATAATATCACAGGTCACTACTGCAACCTTGTAGGCGTCATATGCTGATTTAAGACCCATTGTCGAAAAATAATAATAGCAGCTCAATCAAGTTGATTAGTTAACCCAACGAAATAGCATTACTGCACAAATGTAATAAAGTGCTAATAAGATATCCACAAAAAAAATTATAATAATAAAAAATGAAAAGTAGATGCATGGGGGAAGCCTCAAAAATTACCATAACTCCCAAAAATTAAGTCAAAGATCATCAATCTATATGATGAGAAAGATGACCATTATGAGAATTACCTTTGGAGCTAGATGCAACAATTCTTCTTTCCTTCAGTTCATACTGTTAGAGAACCAACTTGAACCCGTCAGATAAGAAATCATCATCCCTGCGTAAAGACAAACCAGTGAAACAGGCAAACAATAACCAACATAAGTGTTCTTTATAGATTTAGGAGAAAAAACCCCATAAAAATCAGAATAACAAACAATCTTCACTAAGAATAGGGAAAACTAACCGTACAATAAATATTAAATTTATTTAATGAAAATATAAATCATCTTCACTTTCATTTGCATCGTCGTCGTCATCATCATCATCATCATCATCATCTTCTTCTTCTTCTTCATGTGCATCACCAGGTGATTTATCCTTGTCTGAAGTTATTATAGTCTGAGAGATGATCGATGCTGGAACATCATTTCTACTCCACTCGATAAAATCATTTGTAGCTTGAATCATATCAACTGTAGAAGATGACTCGTTTTGCTGATAAGACTCTTTCATTATGAATCCATCCTCGTTATTCTCAATAATATTCCATAAATTCCGAGCGTGTGCTTGAATAACGACTTTCCAATCTTTACCCAATTTAATATCATCAACATAAAATACTTGTTCTGTCTGAGTAGCCAACACATACGGTTCACTAGTCTTCCACGGTTTTGACATATTGACACTCGTGTAGTTAAATTTATCCTTTTGTACCGACCTTCCTCCGTACCAATCACACATAAACAATGTCACTTTGTGACTTCCCAAATAATCCAATTGAACTATATCCGTTAATACACCATAATATTCTTGATATCCAGAATCGTCATCCACTTTTACAATCACCCCATAGTTTTGAGTCTTCTTATTCATGTCTCGACTCTTTGTATGAAACCGAAATCCATTCACTATGCAACCCTTATAGTGTGTTACTCGTTTATCAGGGCCATATGCTAAATGAACTAGTTCCTCACCAATATCATGTCTTTCTTCAATTGATGCCAAAGTAATCTATCAAAGAAATTTGAAATGAGATTGAATGAATAAGAATATCAATTAAAAAATAGTAAAAAAAAAAAACTTACTCGTTGTTCAAACCACTGAGTAAAAGACTCATCATGCTTCTTTTCCACATCAGTACAACCACTTTGTTTCAATTCCTCCTTATGCTCACTGCACAATTTAAAATATGTAACACGATAATAAAATAAAATCTTAAACTTAATTATAAGAAATATAGAAACAAAATTAAATAAAATACCTCATAAATGGTAATACTTCATCACAATTCTTCAAGACATAAGAGTGTGCTTGTTTAAGCGATTTATCATCAAGATTATCATATATACCTTTTCCTAAAAGACGTAACTCCTCACAGAAAACAAATAAGTTATTTTCTGAAATATTTTTTGCCTTTTCGTAATTACGCTCCACCTTGTTGAATTGCGTTTCAATATCATTCATATATAGGGAGCAAAATGTCATGCACTCTTCAGCAATATAGCCCTCTGCCATTGATCCCTCTGGAAGAGCTTTGTTAGTAACATATCTTTTTAATTTATACAAGTATCTGTAAAAATATTAAACAAATCAGTATAATCAACGATAGTTGTGTAACTACTCATATTAAGCATTGAAATATGACTACTAACCTTTCAATTGGATACATCCATCGATATTGTACAGGTCCACCTAAGATTGCTTCTCGAGCAAGGTGAATGGGTAGATGCATCATTATGTCAAAGAAAGTTGGAGGAAAAATTCTTTCCAACTTACACAAGGTTAAACTAATTTGATCTTGAAGATGTTCCAAGTCCATAACCCTCATATTTCTTGAGCATAATTGTCTAAAAAAGTGGCTAATTTCATGCAGTGCCTCATAAATATTGTTATTTAACAATCCACGCACCGACATTGGTAGTAATTGTTGTAAAATAACATGACAATCATGGGTTTTTGCTGATGAGATTTGACATGTAGTCGTATTAACACGTTTTGACAAACACGAAGCATATGCATCTGGAAACTTTATCGAGGCTAAGAAAGCGCACAACTTTTTCTTTTCAGGCATAGTTAACGTATAGCATGCCGGAGGAACCACATATGAATTTCCATTGAACTTTGGATGTAATTGATGTCTGATACCCAATTTTTGCAAGTCAAGCCTCGTATTGAGATTATCCTTCGATTTTCCACGTATGTTCAACAGCGTTCCCAAAATATTATCACACACATTTTTCTCAATGTGCATGACATCTAAATTGTGTCGCAAGCTTAGACTTTTCCAATATGGTAGGTCAAAGAAAATACTACGTTTTCTCCAATTCAATTCCACATCACGCTTTCTTTTTTTTTGTTGTGCCTTTCCAAATGGAATTAGATGAACATTACTTAGCTTTTGAGCGACGTCCTCTCCACTTAAAGGAATTGGTTTACCCCTATTTTCCTTCTTACCATCAAAATCATTTTTGTTATTACGCCACTTGTGATCATAAGGCAAGAAACGTCGATGACCCATATAACACACTTTTTTCCCATTCGGTAACCAAAAGCTGCAAGTTTCTTTATTACATATGGGACATGCCAAATATCCTTTTGTACTCCATCCTGATAAATCTCCATATGCTGGGAAGTCATTTACAGTCCACAAAAGAGCTGCATGCAACTTAAATGTAGTATTGGTTGAAGCATCATATGTTTCAATTCCATAGTCCCACAACTCCTTTAATTCATCAACTAATGGTTCCAAAAAAACATCAATATTTTTACCAGGTGGATGAGGGCCTGGAATAAGCATTGATAAAATAAAAAAAAGGAGCCTTCAAACACTTCCAAGGTGGAAGGTTATAAGGCAAAAGTATCACCGGCCATGTACTATGCTTCAAGTTCAAATTCCCAAAAGGATTAAAACCATCACTTGCTAAACCAAGCCTAACATTACGAGGATCTTGTGCAAATAAGGCATACCTTGTATCAAATTCCTTCCATTCTTGAGCATCAGCAGGATGTCTTAATACACCATCATCTTTACGTTTTTCCTTGTGCCATCTCATATCTTGTGCTGTTTTTTTAAACATAAAAAGCTTTTGCAGTCTAGGCTTCAAAGGAAAATAACGCAAAATCTTTTGCGGGATTTTTTTACGTTTTCTTTCACCAAGCGGATTGTCACCAACCTCAATGAGTTTATACCTAGGTTCTGAACAAGTTGGGCATTCCTTATTTTTTTCATGTTTTTTTGTAAATAGCACACAATCATTAATGCAAGCATCAATTTTTTGATAGTCCAATCCAAGATCTTGAATTAAACAGATACACATGTATAATATATAGATATTTATAAATATATGTATAGATACAATAATAATTACAAAGAGATAAAATTTAAAATATTTAGAGTCAGATATAGTATATGTGCCGGAAAAAAAAATAAAAAAAGATCTAGTATATGTGCCGCAGGAAAATTCGGGAACAAAATTAGCCGGGAGATTTAAAAATTTTAAGTTTTAGTGGGAAAAATTATGGAGCATAATAAATTTTTCTAGACAGTTATTACTCACGTTCTTTAGTGCTTAATGCTTATATCTAATTTTAACTACGTTTCCACAATTTTTTCCATTAAAAAGATAAAAAACTCTCTCAAATTCTTCGCACATCTCAGAGTTCAAAGAGCTTCAAGTGTATAACCATGGAAAACAATTATCCAGGGATGTCATTTTTCTTTTTCTTTTTTTTTTTTAATAATCGATTCATTCATACTATCAAATAGAAGGGGATTTCATGTAATTGATTTTTTGTATCCAATTAGCGTGAGTTGTTTTTTCCTCTTGTTATTGCAGAACGTGAAGAGGCTGAAACTCTTCATGAGGAAATTCCAATATCAAGCCAATCTCCAGACGTTTGAATTGTTTTTATATTTAAATAATTACTTTTTTTTATTTTACAATTATTGTTTATAGGTTTGTTGCAATGTAAAATTATATTTGTGTATTTGTTGTAGGACAACGCAGAGTAAGAGGAGAAACTAGAGGTATTTCACTTCAGAAAAAAAGGAAGCAACATCAGAAATTAGATGTAATTATTCATCCAACTAGAAAACGAATTGTCGGGCCACGTGCAATGGATTTCAAGACCGAAGCATGCGTGATTGTCAAAAACTGTGCACCACTTCAATATGCTCGATGGAAAGATTTTCCAGCAGAAATCAAAAGGAAGCTATGGATGGCGATGAAGGTAAATTTTTATTTTTTATTTTTTTATAAAAAATATGGATGCATGAGGCCCAAATCATGATAATATTTCTTAAGTTTTCTACCCCTTTATTTAAAATAGCTGTCATTTCATGTATATATGAATTCATTAGAGTAGTTTTAGTGTGAATGAGGTAGGGATAATTTGTTGTTGGAGAAAATCCTGAACAGTAGATAGAAGAAGTAGAAGTTTAAGTATATTAATTATAATTTACACAGCAAGAGTAAAAGCTATTTAATTTGGTGGATACAATACAAGTGCTTCATTATTCTCTAATAAGCTTCTTGCTCTCTAACATTTCTGTCGTAGATGGAAGCAACATATTTGTACAAGTATTTTTTTTATTTTTTTTATTATTATTTTTTCAGGTAGTGTTTTATTTAGCTTTAGTAAATTCTTGTGATAAACTTTCAATATAGATGATCTCACATGTCTACTAATAAATATAAAATGAATAGTATAGATTTTAGTTTTGTCTTCAACTAGATTATTAATGCTAACAAGTTTTGCAGCAAAAGTTTAATTTGGAAGAAGACTATCAAGTTAGGGATGTAGTTTTTGCACAATTGAATTGCCAATATAGAAATTACCGGCATAAATTGTATGCACATTACCTTAAAAAAAGGTTGAGGGAGGAATACTGGATCAGCCTGCTCGTGGAGTAAGTCAAGAAGATTGGAATATATTGATGAACTATTGGGAGAGTGACAAGTTTAAGGTAATATAATTTTGGTGTTCATTAGTTAGTATATATATAAGTGTTATTTTTCTAATTTTTCAAGTATATTTCAATTTTTTTTTGGTAGAAAATGAGCTATCGAAATACGAAAAATAGAGAAAAGTTGACTATGGTTCATTCATGTGGAACAAAGTCTATTGCTCAATATTGCTATGAAAAGGTACAAGATTTTTTAATATTTATTTTATGAAAATAGTTTAGAAATAAATATGATTCTAACTTATTTAAATACTAGCGTGACTCTGAAACTGGAGAAGAGCCTTCTCGAACAGCTGCATGGAGATTGAGTCGATATAGCACTACAAAAAACACATGGATTGATGAAGCTTAAAGAGAAGTTTATGTAAGTTTGCATGATATTTTTCTATATGTAAACATAGCATCGAAATTGTAAATGCTAATATAAATTAATTTTTTCAGGAAGAACTTCTTAGATTGCAAAGTGAACCTACTGAAGATGATGAGTATCCTATGAATGAAGATGAAGCTTTTGTAAAAGTTCTTGGAAAAGAAAAATCGAGTCGATTACGTGGTTGTGGAGATGGATTGAAACCGCCTTCCAACAGAGGTGAAAGAATAAATTTGGAATTGCAAAAAGAGAATGAAGGGCTAAAGAAACAAAATGAAGCAATGACCTCTCGGTTAGAATCATTGGAAGCTCAAATTGTCAATCAAGATAATCATATTCAAGCTCAAGTTGAAGCTCTTTTAAAAGCTCAACTTCCAACTATTCTTCAAGGGTTGAGCCAAAATAGTCAAATTCAGAATTCTAATTAATGTGGGTAAGACTATATCTTTACATATTTAATTAGTATCTTTATAATTCTAATTAGTTGAGATTTTTTTTTTTTTTACATGGTATTCTTTCCTTAGACTTGATCATGTTTATAAATATTTTTTCTTAAGTTTCAAATTTGAATTCATGCAATTTATGCAGGAGTAAATATTCTTTACACTTGGTACTTATATTGATTTTTCTCTTTTGCAGGGACTACATTATGAAGATTTTTAGTTAGCAGTTAATTTTATGTTTGTTCTTTAATTTGTTTCCTTAGTTTTGGTTTTGAAGATGCTTCTTTAGCATTTTGGATTATATGACTTCTGTTTTTATTTAGTGGATTTATTCGAACTTTCCATGTTGAGTATTCATTTCAGTAATATTTATTTATTTATTATGAGAAATGCAATTTATTGGGTGAAAGAAGAATTACTTGTATTTTTATAATTTTTTATGTAATGCATTTTAAAATTATTATAAAAATCTGATATAATCATATTATAGTGACAACATATGTATTTATGTGACAAACTAATTATTATTCATATCAATAATATTGTGACAATCTGTAAATATATTTTCTCACTAAAGCACAAACATTTTAGTAACAACTATTGTGGTGACAAAATTAATATGTGAATATATTACAAAATTTTAGTGACAACTAATATAGTGATGACAATAATTGGTGAATATATTATAAATATTTTAGTGACAATTACTGTAGTGACCATAACAATATGTGACTATATTGCAAATACATTAGCGACAACTATTGTAGTGACAATAATAATATGTGACTACATTATTAGATTTTAGTGACTAAAATATAAATATTTTAGTGGCAAGTATTATATATTACTATAAGAATGATTATTAGTGACGAAAATTTATTATAACTAAAATATGGAGTTATAATGACGACTATTATATGTGACAAAATATTATAATTTTAGTGATGACAAATTATGTCACTAAATTGTAAAGTTTTAGTGATAATTAGTATAGTGGCTAATATATGCTAAATATAGTGGCAATACATTTGTGTGACTACATCATGATATTTTAGTGACGATAATATTTTGTAACTAATTAATAGTGAATCAGTGATGAAAACTAGAAGTCACAATAAAAGAAAAGTAATAGTGACAACAATTACAGTTCGTGGCTAAAACTTTTAGCGACTATTCTGTAGTAACGACGTCGTGATGACACATAATATCATCACTAGCATACTATAGCGACAAAATTTATATCTATAGTGACAGTTTTTGTCGCTACTATAACCCTTTTTTTTGTAGTGAATGGCCGGAAGAGGAAAGAGTTTATCAAACGGTAGATGTTGTTAAGGAATCTCAAGAGAGTGATTTTTGGAGTCAAATAGAGCTCATGCAAGAAAAACTTAATTTGTTGAAAAGATCAAGAAAAGAGAATGAAGAAAAGCAAGAGATGGAGGTGAAGAAAGAAGATGAACCGGTAAGGGAAAGAGATGTAAGACTTCAAGTTGATGAGGTAAATGAGGATATCAAGGAGCCGGTACAAATCTTTGAATATATGGAGAAGGATGAGAGTGCGAGTATTGTGATGAGACCCGAGGAAATATTAGGAGATGACAAAGAGGAGGAGGAAACCGAAGAAATCATTAGTGAAGAGATAATGAGTGTTCATTAAGAAGAGCTTGTGAAGGAAGATACCGAGGAGACGGTGAAGAACATTGAAGGAGGAAGAATTGAGGAGCCTTCACTTGAAGAGATTCCAACAATACCGGCATTAAAACATTTCATAGAAGAGGAAAAGCCGATAATAAGCAAAGAAAATGAGGATAGGTTGCAGCGGGGAATGTCAACTTGGGAAGTAGGCAAGGTTGAGGAGAGAATGGTGAGTGCATTGGATGAATGGATCAATGAATTTCTTGAAGTGGGGATTAGTTTGGAAAATGGCTTAAGGATCACTTCAGAGAAGGAGCACTCATTCATGCAATTTGAGTTCGACAAGATAATCAATCCCCCTTGGAGAGATGAAAGGGGTGAAAGAAAAATCGCCTTGGACAAATTGCTCCCAAGTAAATGCAGATTAAGGGAGAAAGGTGTATTAAAAACCCACAAGATTTTTTATAATGGATTATGTGGTAAGGTCGTCTAGCTACCGACGTTAAGGAAGCGCTTGTTGGGAGGCAACCCAACCAATTTTCTTTCTTTTGTTTAATTGCTTTTAGTTGCTTTGACTTTGAATAAATGTCTAGTTTGTTTGGTTTATGTTTGTAGGGAGGAACTACAAGATCAAGAGGAGTGACGATGCACCGTCCACCATTTTTGCAAACTTAGTCTCACTCGACTAAGTTTGGGGGGATGTGCCGGTAGCCGGTGCCTTGGTTTATTCCTCTCCTCTCTTCCTCTATCCTAGTTTGCTTTAGTTTAGTTTAGTTGTTGGATATTGTCCCT
Organism: Plectranthus barbatus; assembly: GCA_026898455.1. Lineage (NCBI taxonomy): Eukaryota > Viridiplantae > Streptophyta > Magnoliopsida > Lamiales > Lamiaceae > Plectranthus > Plectranthus barbatus. The sequence goes on along the minus strand of JAPKLW010009252.1, from coordinate 1,578 downwards.
TTATTGGATTCAATTCGATTTGGTTGTACCTATATTGATATTCTACCTTGGATGAATGTTTTGGACTATGCTCATCTTGATGATATGTATGGATATTTTCATGGGTTTGAGTTTGTTGAACATTGGTTTTGCTGGTATGTTTGGTGGAGCTAGTGGAAAAATGATTTATTTGTATAGATTTTTGGATAGTGAAATGATGGTGGAAAGAGGTTTTGGAAGTGAATTTGGTTGAGGATTGTTTGATTTTGATTGTGGATAGAATCATTAATGAGTTGATATGATTGAATACTTCTTATTATGCATGGTTTGTGGTTTGGATTATTGGTTTAGTTTGAATGGTGGAGCTATTGGATATGATCTTATCATTGTTGATATTTGGTTTGTGGATAGTTTGGTGGATATGAGAGCTTTATTGGTTTGTTTTATGCTCAAGTGTTTGGTGGTGTTTGTGTTGATTTAGTAGGGTACAAATAAGGCATGGAAGAACGGTTGGATCGTGGCTACCGATGGGTAACGCATTCTATCGATTCTCTTGTCACTTGTTCATTGCATGTAGATTGTTTTTAGGTTGTTGTGTGCTTGCGTGTGTGTGATGAACCCGAACTAGACATGAGGTTTGAATCATGATTCACTTGGTGAAGTTGGATGTTTACCTCAACCAACGATAGGGCGGAATCTAGTTTTCGAAGCATGTTTTAAGTTTAACTTTTGAATTGCCGAGTTTTGTGTGTGGTTAATGCATAGGACTTGACAAAAAGTTGTGAGGTTTGAGCCATGATATTTTCATATCTATATTGTTTGTGAGTGGCAAGATTGAGAGTGTGAGATCTAGAACTTGCATTCGTTCTCTATCTATTGGCATGAGTGTGTAACTAGAAAATGATCTTAGGCCATCGATTCTTAGTCCTACCTTTCACACCGGGAGTATAAGGTGGTTGTTATCATTAATTTGCCTTTCGTATTTTTGACCCCCGTGATTGAGCTTTATTGGTGAATCTTCTTTGATATGATTAGGACCATATTTGGGGGGAAAGAGTATATGAGGGTAAATACGGTGATGAGAGTTGGGTTGGGAATTGATTGGAGTTGTATTGATGGGAAATGTTGAGGCATGAAAGATATGAAATAAAGGATTGGTTTGAATCCTAGAAAAATGAGCACCTACAAAATTTTGGTGCAAGTGTTTGAAAAGAGAGGCACCCACAAAGTGAATGAATGATGGTGCTATTGAAAAATTATGAAAAAAGAAAAGAAAAGAGAAAAGAAAAAAATATGTTGTGAAATGAAAAGGCCTCGAGGTTTGTAGTGGTTCGAAAAGAACAAGTTTGGGGGTTTTGGAAAATTGAGAAGTTTAGTCACTTTGGCCCAAAATCACCCACCTTTTAGTTAGCCACATTACAACCTATGAAAAGACCTTTTTGATTCTAGAAACTAACTCGTTGTAGTATAGTGGTGAGAATGGATGCAAGCCTATGGAAATCAAGCTCGATATCTTGTGATTGAGTGCATCTCATAGTCCCTAAACACGTGAGGGAGTGCTTTCGTTTCTTGTATCCATTTTTTATGAGTGGTTCATGT
>JAPKLW010009251.1:0-12426 GCA_026898455.1 Plectranthus barbatus | reverse complement strand
AAACAAACTAAAAACAAAGTTTGATAATGTAAGTTCATGATCTGATCCTAGAGATCACAAAGTAGAGGAGGATGAATGGGAATCTCCCTAGATAAGTTGATGCTGAACAAGATTCCTCTCTGCTGCAGCACAGAACTTCTCCAAGAATCCCAGCAGCTTCAGCTCCTTTCTTCAGCACAATGGTGAAATTTCCAGCAAATTGAATGATGCGAACCCCCTTTTCTCTCTCCAACAAATGCCATTTATACCTCCCCCAATTTAGGTTTCCTTTTCTAGCAATGTTCCCCAAAGTGCCCTTGGAAAAGTGGGTGAATTCAGCTATTTTCGGACTTCCAGCTCAGCTAATTGAGTAACCCACGTCATCCAGCTGTTTGACTCGAATTTGACTAAAATCTGCCCAGGTCGCCATGCTGCAGCATCCTTCTGTTCATGCTTCAGCCTCAGCCTGGGAAATGGAAATTTCCTACATGGACTTCCAAACTCCAAATCTTCCCCAAAACATCTTTATTTAGGCTAAAATACTAAGTAAACATAAAAGAAATTAATAACTAAATAATAAAGCAAATGCAACAAATAAAGGACAAAACACAAGACAAATGCTCTCCAAACCAAGCTAAAATAAGAGAAATATAACTCTTTTTACAGGAGTTATCACCCCCCAAACTTAGCTCGTTGCTCGTCCTCGAGCGACACAAAAAAAAAATAATGCTCAAAACACACAAAACACAGGTTCCCATCATTCTAGTTCAAGTTCATACAGCTCTCAGTTATGTTTTTGAAAAGGAAACTTGAGGCTACAATCATCAACCAACATCAAACTATTCTAAAAACTTTCCTACCAGTTTAACACTCCATTTCTATCATGCTTCAGCATCTGAACTTCAAAACAGCACAACACAACATCACAATGCTAGGCCAAATTAATCAAAACCAACTCCATAACTCAAATAATGCTCATGATCATCATGCTTACTTCTTTTTACTTCAAGTAACTCATAGCAACCTCTCCACTAATGGAACTTACACCACAAAGGATCAATAGGGCTTTATTGGCTTGTAATGTGGGCTAAGGTTAAGGTCGGGAATATTTGGATAAAGTGGCTAAATCGAGAGCACTAGTAAGTTCTACCACTTATTTAGAGGACTTAAGCAATTAGAACCACAACCCCAAGTGAGAAGAAAAGTGCCCCTATTATTACACAAAATGAAATGACAACAATAAAAAAAAAAGAAAACAAAAAAATTCCACCCTTTATTTTCACTCTTTTTTTTTCCTTCTTCTTTTCACGTTTTTTTTTTTTCATTTTTTTTATTTTGTTTTTCTTCTCTTTTTTTTATGCCAACAATTGGGAAGAATTGAGATACACGATTTAGAAGTAAACAAACCCGAAACGGGAGCACACCCCCCCAAACTTAAAGACGGACATTGTCCTCAATGTCAAAAAGGCCGAACTAACTAAAGTGCTCACGACGAGGGACAACATAAAAATAAAGATAAAAAGGCTTAAAATGATATGGTAAGAAATAAAATAAGGTTAAGCTCAAACAAGGTGCAAGGGTAAATTAACATTGAAATAAACGAGCAGGGCACAAGAGAACACAAAAATGGCCTAAATCATTTCCCAAGTGGTGTACTTTCAAATTTCGCTTCAAGGGTACGACAAGCAACCGAAGGTAAACACTCACACTTGCAAAACATCATCATGAAGAAGATAAAAATTAATCAACCATGCAAAAGTAATGAGGTTTTCAAAAACAATTTTAAATCAGAAGTCTAGAGGCGAAACACGTCAAGAAATAAAAAGCTAAACCTAAGGAAAAATCAAAGAATAGAATTGAACAAGTTAACAACCACAACCAAAAGCAACAGAGCGGAACAGAAGAAATCATCATCGAGCTGAACAAGAACGAAGAACAAGGAAGAACCGGCTAACACCCATGACAACAAGTAATAAACACTGAAAACCCAATAAAAATAAAAACGAGACAAAACACCACCATCAACAATCAAAATACCAACTTAAGCCACAAAACACACCACCACAGTCAAAGTTAAACATCTATAACCATAGTTAATTAGTACAGACCCAAAGAACAAAAGGAAACAGTCATCAAAGGCAGCATAATAAATTGGGGGAGAAGATGGAGAAGGAACCCTCAATCCTCTTCAGTAGACGATTTCTCGGCTTCCTCGTCCTCGGGCTGGGGTGGTTCGGTGTGGACATTGTCCAGGAAAGTGGCCAGACGGTCATACAAATTCTAAATGAACCTTGTGTTCCTTGTATGACTGGACTCCAGCTTGCTCTGTCCTTTCTTGAGCTGCAACATAGTAGCCTGAAGTGCCTGGATATCCTTGCGCATGGCTCGAACCTCGGCAAGTAGAGAAGCAACATTGGGGTCCGGGTTTGGTGCAGATGGACCAACGGGAGTTGAGACAGGAGAAGTGGCCACCGCCGCTTTTGGTTGTGGGGAAGAATCGGTGTGACGTTGCTGCAGCCTAGAAATGTTAATGTCTGTGGCGCTGATAAGCTCATATTTATACTCACTTATCTATATTTTTCTCCATTGTTTCAAGTGCTTTATGTTATGTTTTTACTTATTTTTGTGCATGAGTCTATTTTGGAGGGTGTTATGCCTTTGATGGGTGATTTTTGTAGGTTTTAGGCCAAATTCATTGGAAACCCGTACCGAAAGCAGATGATGTTCAAAGGAACAGTCACTACTTCTTCCACAGATGGAATCTGAGCTAATAGAGCATATGGATGGAAATATCTTTGAATTAGCTTTCCAATGCAACTGGAATCGGGTCAATCGGAGTTTGGGAGCAAAAGTTATGGCCAAAACCGTGAGACTGCGCAGACCAGAGAACATGTGTCGAGAGACAGGATTTCTGTCGACCGACAGGATTCCTGTCGATCGAAATTCCCCCTGTCGATCGAAACAGAGGCCAAATTTTCAGAAACGTCACAAATTCAGCCCGGGTTTTGATCTGGAAGGTTGTGTCGATCGACAGCCTGCCTGTCGATCGACACAGATGTCCGAAAAGGCTGTTTTTGGCCTGTTTTGGCAGTTTTTGCTATTTTTACCCAATACTCAAATTAGATCTTTTTCCCCCTCTATAAATAAGAACTCAACTGCACGAATTAGAGACTTGTTTTTATGCCTTATTGCACTTAGAATAATTGAGCTTTTGGAGTTTTTACAAAACATTCAAGTTTCCCCTTTATTTGTAAGTCAATTAATTTTTATTTTCTAGTCATGATTTGTGGCTAGAACCCTAAACAGGTTCTAGAGTTATGATTTTTTTTCTGATGCATGTTTAATTGATATCAACTCTTCAAGCATGGATTAATTCTCTGATTTAATTTTATAATCTAGATTGAAAGAAGGACCGAGAGGTGAATTGAGATCTAGGTTTATAGTTAATTAATCGAAGGACCGAGAGGTGAAGATTGTTAATAGGAAGAGAGAGTTAAATTGTGTCTGTTTTCTGTCCAACCAAGAAGAAACCTATATAGGAATAATTAGATATTTATGAGATTAATTAATTTGGTGTTCTTGAGACCGAGAGGAGATAGTCACTAATTAATAATCTAGGATTTAATTGCCTGACCAAGGAATTTAATCCACAAAAATCTATGTTTTCCCCATTGCTGAGTTGATTGATATTTACATGTTGATGATTAGAATATCTGCTCTAGGATCTGTGTTTCTCTTTATTGTTTTCAAAACTCTTTACTTTCTTGCAATTGTTATTTTTAAATTCAGAAACAAAAACCCTTTTCAAAATTGGTTCACTCAAACAGCGAATAGATAAACTATGCCAGTACATGAGATGATTTCGTTGCACTATCCCTGTGGGTTCGACATACCTTTGGTTCTATAAATTTATTTGTTGATGTATCATATAGTTATCAAATTGGCGTCGTTGCCGGGGATAGTCAGATTTTATCTTGTTATTGGATTGTTTTGATATTTTCTGGATTGAGTTTTTTATTTCTGTTCGCGTGCGTGTGTGTGAGATTTTCGCTTCTGTTTCGATCGACAGAGCCTCTGTCGATCGACACAGAGGCAGCATCCATGTCTATCGACAGCCTCCCTGTCGGTCGACACAGAGACTGATTCCCAGTTTTCTATTTTCTCTTCAGGTGCATGAACACAAGAGCTCGGGGGAAGAATCTTGAAGCCTTCGATTCAGAAATTGAAGCTACCTGTAGGAGAAACAAAAGCAAAGGAAAGAGCAAGGAAAAAGAGTCTGAGATGGAGCAACCACCAGAAGCACCACTCCAAAACATGACTCCTGAGGAGCAAAGACAGTTCATGAATGAGGTCCGACAACTCAGGGAGCAACTTCAAGTAGCACAAGCAGTTCAAGCAGAGCAGGCTGCCAGACTGGCAGCCCTGGCCAATGAAGGAAAACATGAAAGGAAAATTGTGGTGCCCCAAAGATCCATACTTGATCGCTTCCTGCCACAGCGAGAGGAGCCGGGATTCCAAGTTGGCATTGATGCCAACAACTTCGAGCTAAAGACAGGCCTGATTCAGATGGTACAGCAGAACCAGTATGCAGGGAAGGCCATTGAGGATCCATACGGCCACCTCAGTCAGTTCATCGAGGTGTGCGACACAATCAAGCAGAACGGAGTGCCTCAAGACACCATCCGGATGCGGCTATTTTCTTTTTCTCTCAGGGATGAGGCCCGATCTTGGTTTGCTGGTTTGGACAAGAGCAGAATTGCCACATGGGCACAACTCCGGGCAGAGTTCCTCACCAACTTCTTCCCGCCCAGTGTCATCATGAAGAGGAAGTCCGACATCACTCACTTCAGCCAGAAGTACGATGAGACCCTCTATGAAGCTTGGAAGAGATACAAAGAGCTGTTGAGGATGTGCCCCGGCCATGGGATTGATCTTGAGATGCAGGTATGCCATTTTTATGAAGGATTAACCCCCCACTTAAAAGAATTGGTTGATGCTTCAGCTGGAGGACTTCTCATGAAGAAAAGTGGAGAAGAGGGGATGCAACTTCTTGTAGACATGGCCCTCAACAGTCATCAATGGCCTACTGAAAGGCAGAAAGCAGTCAAGGCAGTGACCACTACTCCGGAAATTGATGTGGTGGCAGAAGTGAAGAAGCTCCGAGAGGAGTTCAAGCAGTTGGAGGCCGGTAGAGCTTCGGTAGCCGCTATTTCAGATCCCAACATGGCCATTGTTCCCATTGAGGCCGACTACATCTACCAAGGAAGCAGTTCGAGCACCTCCAATACCGCTGAAGTGAACTACGCCAATGGAGGTTACAACAACAACAACTATCGAGCCAACAATCAAGGGTACAGTTACAGTGCTAAGAACCATCCTGGTTTTTCTTATTCTAACCCTTATGCAGCTGAGAATCCTCCACCGGGGTTCAGTGTTGGAGTCGGGGGAGAGATTGTGGAGAAGAAGAAGTCTGTGCTGGAGGAGACACTTGAAAAGTTCATCAAAAGCTCCGACAATAGGTTTGGCAAGGTGGAAACTGAGGTGAAGAACATGTCCACTCACATGCAACATATGACAAAGCACCTTCAGATGCTCGATGCACAGTTCAGTCAGATTTCCACTGCTATGAGCAATCAACACAAGCCAGGCCAGCTCCCCAGCACCACAGAAGTCAATCCTGAGAAGGCCAAACAGGTCAATGCCATTTCCTTGAGGTCCGGTACAAGATACGAGGGTCCTAGCATGTCCAAGGATGATTTTGGGGCTGAAGGAGAGGAATTTCCCGCAAAAGATACCTCTGTTTCGATCGACACAGAGTCTGTGTCGATCGACACAGAGGCCGAGGAGAGTAGCAGAGGTCGACAGGACAGCAAATCGACAGACAGGGGGGATGCAGCCGTGTCGATCGACACCCCCCCTGTCGATCGACAGGCAGGACAGACAGAGGCAGTCGACAGGCAGAAAACACAGGTGCCACATGGAGCTGAAAATTCAAAGAAGAAAGGTGATCCAATTCCTCCAATGCCCTTTCCCCAAAGATTTGCAAAGAAGAAGAAAGATTCAAAGTTTGCTCGATTCGTGGAGAATCTCAAGAAGGTCAACATCAACATTCCCTTGATTGAGGCTCTCCGCGAGATTCCCGGCTACATGAAGTTCTTGAGGAAGTTGATGAGCGAGAAAAAGCCGGTAATCAAAGATCAAACTATTTCAATTCATGAGCAGTGTAGTCTTCTTTTGCAGAAACAGGTTCCAACCAAGAGGTCCGATCCGGGATGCTTCTCTATTTCGATCGAGATTGGGGGGAAGGAGTTTAGGAATGTCCTCTGCGACACAGGAGCCAGCATCAACTTGATGCCATTTTCAGTCTTCCAAAAGCTGCAGATAGGCGAGATGAGGCCAACCTCAATCACTCTTCAGATGGCTGATCGCTCAATTTCTCGACCAAGGGGAGTTGTGGAAGATGTTTTAATTTGTGTTGGTCTTTTAATTTTTCCTGCTGATTTTGTTGTTTTGGATATGAAGGAACAGCATGGAATGCCGATGATCCTTGGAAGAGAGTTTCTGAAGACAAGTGGGGCACTGATAGACTGCCAAGGTGGGGAGATTACACTCCGAGGGAATGACGAGACAATCACCTTCGTGATTGATCAAAGCCAAAAGGAAGCTGATTGCAATAACATCTCCACCACCATTGAGGAAGATGAAGAAGCCGCTGAGATCGAATGGGAGCGCGAAAATGGGATGGAAAAATTGCCAATTACACCATCCTCTTCCGAGCTCACCACTGTTATTCGTGATCGGATGGTCTGCATGATCGATGCAAGGGGGCGGCGAGTTTGGACCCGACCTCCTTGGTGAAGGATCCCTATTGTCAAGCCACGACAATAACTAAGGCACTGAATGGGAGGTAACCCATTGTTTTACTTGCTTTATTTCATTTGTTTCTCTAATTTTCGTGTGTTGTTTATTTTGAAGACAAAAAAAAAAAGAAAAATTCGGAGCTTTGTTTCGATCGACACACAGGGTGTCGATCGACACAGAGGCGGATCGACAGAGCACTTCGAGCCAGCCCTTGGGTCGACAAGAAGGCTCTGTGTCGATCGACAGGGCCCCTGTCGATCGACACAGAGTGCCAGCAGCCACCAAATTCTGTCTTTCGCATTCTGCAGCCTCCGGTGGATAAAAAGTCGATGTCTGAGATCGACAGTCAGGTACCGTTCTTCTTCTTGTCTGATTTTCAAACTTTTTCTTACTCTCCGAGTTCGAAATAAGTTTGGGGGGATGTGGACAAGAAGTTGAACTTTTATCCCTTATCTTTATTTGCTTTCCTGTTTTATTTGCTTTTACTTGCTTTATTTGGTTTGGTTAAATTATTGCAAATAAAAAAAATATAGATATTATGTGAGGAAAATCTTTAAGTAATTGAACCCTCTAGCATTATATGCAATGTTTGGAATCGATCTTTGATTAGTTGAGTTGATTTCGATTGTGGTTGATTTGTCTATGAATGTAGAATACCGCATGATAGGGTCTAATTGAAACTTACACTTGCTTGATGTTTGAGTGGATTGAAGTTGACTAAGGAAGAATTTTTTGAACCCAACTGAGTTTTTGAGCCTTTATTTGTTCATGAGAGATTCGCATGTATGTTTCCGTTTCTCTAGAACTTGCTTTTGTTCTGTTTTGAGACTGCATAGTGTGCACAAGGATAGAAAATGATCTTAGGCCATCTTTGTTAGCCCAATCCTAAACACTGTCCTTTTACATATCAAATTATCCCTAGTCAGCCCCATTGTGCCTAACTCCATTTTTTTGTCTTGTCTATGAGATTTTCATGGAGTTATAATGGTTTTTGTCTAGTCTATGAGATTTAAGGAGGATAAGGGTGGTAAGATATGTGATTTGGAAAAGAAATTTGTAAATAGTGGTATGCAAGATTTGTGAATAATTAGCTCAAAAGATATTAGAATTCTCAAAAGCTCCCTATACAAAATGTTCATAAGAGCATAAGAGATTCAAAAGAGGGCTAGAAAAAAAAATGAAAAAAAATGAAAGAAAAAAAGAGAGAAAGAAAGGTTGTGTTGTGATTGAAAATGTAATATTTGAGGAGAAGGATAGATGACGATTAGACGGTGATTTCGAATTTGTTGAGAGTCATGAACTCAATATCTTCTTTTTAGTCACTTGGCCATATTTTCCTACCCTTCACAAAAAGCCTTCATTACAACCCTATCAAAGTCCTTTTTGATTCTTGAATTGTGCGCGCAAATAAGCAGTGGAGATTTTAGAACTCTTGCAAGCCTATGGTAGAAATTTCTTCATACATGTTGTGAGTGCTTTCATTTGAAACCTAAACACTTGTGTGATGAGCGATACACTTTTCCGTGAGTCTTCCGAAGTTGATGAATATCTTATCTCTTTCAATTGCTTGTGTGATGTGGATTGACGAACCTTGATTGTGATGAATCTTGTGAGGCATTGCACTTTCAACTGCTTGAGATTTCTTTCTTCTTTTATTCGATTGAGGACAATCTAATATTCAAGTTTGGGGGGTTTGATAAGCTCATATTTATACTCACTTATCTATATTTTTCTCCATTGTTTCAAGTGCTTTATGTTATGTTTTTACTTATTTTTGTGCATGAGTCTATTTTGGAGGGTGTTATGCCTTTGATGGGTGATTTTTGTAGGTTTTAGGCCAAATTCATTGGAAACCCGTACCGAAAGCAGATGATGTTCAAAGGAACAGCCACGACTTCTTCCACAGATGGAATCTGAGCTAATGGAGCACATGGATTGAACGATCTTTGAATTAGCTTTCCAACGCAACTGGAATCGGGTCAATCGGAGTTCGGGAGCAAGAGTTATGGCTAAAACCGTGAGACTGCGCAGACCAGAGAACTTGTGTCGAGAGACAGGATTTCTGTCGACCGACAGGATTCCTGTCGATCGAAATTCCCCCTGTCGATCGAAACAGAGGCCAAATTTTATGCCAGTACATGAGATGATTTCGTTGCACTATCCCTGTGGGTTCGACATACATTCGGGTCTATAAATTTATTTGCTGCTGTATCATACAGTTATCAGGCGCCAAGATCTTTGGCTTCAGCATCATGGGCAGGAACACCAGCTCGAATGCAAACCTGTGAGATAAGAGAAGGGAAATACAGTTTGCCAGTAACAATTCGTCGGCTGCATCCTTCAATGGACATGAGAATCAGGGGTGCAATGTCCACCACTACCCCCATCAGCAATGCAGCAACCAGCAACACCCGCTCCTTAGTCACGCGCGTGCCGGTGGTGTGTCCCGAGCTGGATGAAATGATAACCGGCAAGGTTTCTAACTCTCCAAGATAAGCATATTTCAGGTGGGATGGCAGCTGCTTCAATTCAAGCCTTGGTGGGGACACAATTGAAGGTTCAGGAACATTAAACTCTCTTTCAGCCAGTTGTAACGACTCAAAGGCAACTCTATTACAGGTTTCAACCTGCTCCAAATCTGCTGCTTCAGCATAATCTTCAACTTGTTCATCTTGCTCACATTCTTCCATCTTTGCTTCTTCAACCAATGAATCAATAACATCAATCATTGAACATCCTTCATCACCATCCGGGAACTTCATGGCCTGGAAGACATTGAAAGTTACTTGCTCTCCATTAACCCTCATGGTTAATTCTCCGTTTGGTACATCGATGAGAGCTCCACCTGTGGCAAGGAAGGGACGCCCCAATATAATTGGCACTTCTTCGTTAGCCTCATAGTCTAAGATAATGAAGTCGGCTGGGAATATAAATTTGTTCACTTTGACTAAAACATCTTCAATTTTTCCCTCCGGATGTACTGTGGACCGGTCAGCAAGCTGCAAAGTGACAGTGGTAGGTCGAGCGCCTCCGATTCCAAGCCTTCTAAAAATTGATAGGGGCATTAGATTAATGCTTGCCCCCAAATCGCAGAGTGCTCGCCCAATATCTTGTCCCCCGATCGAACATGGCACCGTGAAGCTGCCTGGATCTCTGAGCTTCTTGGGTATCTTATTGCTCACTACCGTGCTGCACTCTCCGGTCAATGCTACAGTTTCAAACTCCCCCAGGGACCTCTTCCTTGATAAAATATCCTTCAAAAACTTGGCATAATTCGGCATTTGTTCCAAGGCCTCCACTAGCGGAATATTAATGTGTAGCTGCTTCAGCACATCAAGAAATTTTTGATACTGGACCTCTTCCTTCTATTTTTTTAACCGTTGAGGGAACGGTGGTGGAGGTATGTGGTGTTTCCGAGTAGCAGTCTGCTGCTTCGGTGCTACAGCATCAACAACAGCATCCTGTTTCTCTGCCACTTGTTCAACTTCACGTTCAATCTTGACTTTTTCTGCTTGGATTGAAGAGGGCTCGACGACTTCATCTTTCTTTGTAGGTTCTAACCCTTCAAGCACTTTCCCACTCTTCAATGTCATAGCCTTACACTGCTCTTTATCTTTCCTTGGATTCACCGTGTCACTAGGTAAAGCGCCTTGTGGTCTATTTTTCAACTCGACGGCCAGCTGTCCCATTTGTACCTCCAGATTTCTTAAAGTAGCAGCTTGGCTCTGAATGATTGCATCTTGGCTCTGTGCTCTTCCCTCACTTCGTACAATAAATTCTTTCAACAATGACTCGAGTGAACCACCTTGATGTTGTTGGGATTGACTTTGCTGTTGTGATTGTTGTAATTGTTGTTGCGCTGATTGTTGATAAGGCTTTTGTTCCAGCTGTGGCTTCTGATAATCAGGAAGCGTAATTTGATTTTGTTGTTGCTGACTTGATCCAGATGTAGCTTGTGGTGTAGACCAAGAGAAATTTGGGTGGTATCTCCATCCAGGATTGAATGTATTTGAAATGGATTATTCCTGTTACTCCCCTGTTGTCCAATATAATTCACCGAGACGGGATTGAATCTACAGTCTTCAAACTGGTGAGACTCCCCACAATAAATGCAGGACACTTCAGCTACAATCTGCGTAACAGTTGGTTGCTGCTGCAAATGCACCTTAGGTTGCTGAACCATAGCCTGCTGATTCACTGCTCCAGCAACAAGATTTTTCTCAATAGATTTCAGCGAAGTCCCCAACACTTCAATCTGCGCAGTGATAAGCTCAAGCGGGTCTACATCGGCTATCCCAGCAACCTTGTGTGGTATTTGTCGTGGTGTTGACCATCGACCACTGTTCTTAGTAATCCTGTCAAGTATCTCACAGGCCTCGGTGTATATTTTAGATAGAATTGCTCCATTAGCAGATCCATCAAGCCACATCCGAGAATCAGGATACAACCCATTATAAAATGTCTCCAGCAAGATACAATGTGGGATGCCATGTTGGGGACACTTTTGCAGCAGCTCCCGGTAACGCTCTCAAGCTTCACTTACCGATTCATCTCCCTGCTTGAAAGAAATAATCTCCAATCTATATTGCGTGTTCTTAGTGGGAGGGTAGTACTTTGTCAAAAATGCCTTGACCAACTCTTCCCATGTCCGGATTGACTCGGATGGTAAGGAATTAAGCCATGCCTTTGCGTGATCCCGGAGAGAAAATGGAAATAGATTCAGCCGCAAAGCATCTTCAGTTACTCCCTCAAACTTGAAACAATCACAAACTTCCAGAAAAGATTGAAGATGCAGGTGGGGATCTTCAACAGCCCTTCCCCCAAACTGGTCGTTGGATTGCATCATTTGAAACATCACCGGCTTTAGTTCAAACTGCCGAGCTCCAATCTCCGGCTTAACAATCACCGGCCTCATGTTGTGAATCACATGGTTGGCATAATCAGCCACAATTAGGTCTGTTTCATTTGCTGTTATAACCACATCTCGTGGCATCTCAGCACCACCGGCTCCTGCAGCAGCCATGTTTCTCTTTTTCTTTGTTCTTTGCCTTCTCCGATTCCTGTGAAATGTCCTTTCGATCTCCGAATCAAATGGATATATTTCTGGAGCAGATTCGTGACTCATACACCAGAAACACCTGCACAAGAACAGCAATACGAATTACTACTTTTTTATATTTTTTTTTCTTTTTAGTAAATGCAATGAAAATAAAATCAATAAACCAAGCGAATTGGATAGCAACAACTTAATTGCCTTCCCCGGCAACGGCGCCAAAAACTTGTTGCATGTGTGAATCACACTAGTGCAAGTGCACACTATTACAAGTAATATAAAGTGGAGTATTCTCCGAGTATCGATTCCACATGGAAGGGGATTAAGGTGCACAAACTACTCAAACTCGATTTAATTGATAAAAGAAAATCATTTTGGGTTGGTTGATTAAGCTAGGCACAAATTAAACATGGACTGAAATAAACAATAGAATGAGAATTCAAAAATAGGGCACGCAACTCAAGACAAATAGATAATTAAAATTCTTGGAAGAAGATGACTTAGACTATGGATTATGTTTTTGCCTTAACAAG
>JAPKLW010009250.1:0-12427 GCA_026898455.1 Plectranthus barbatus | reverse complement strand
CCACATTTTCCGCTGCCAAGTTATACCCTGATAATCCGGGACCAACAAGTGGTATCAGAGCGAGGTTCTTATAGACCGTTCGTCTCTGAGTCGCTTAGGACCGTGATCCGCGTTTCCTTGCGCTCTATTTGTTTGTCTGTTTGATTAGCTCAGGTACATCAAGATGAATAACCCGAAGCTACTCGACTACAAGACGGTGAAGCATGATACATGGCGAAAGAGGTCGCTCATTTCTCTAAAGAGCATCCATCCGGAAATGAAAGATGTGCTGGAGAAAGGACCAATCGAGATCACCATGATACAGCACCAGCTAGGAGATCGTCCAGCTGCTGTGATCCCAAAGCCTCAAGGCGAATGGAACGCCGAGGACAGGAAGCGGAATCAGTTGGATTCCATTGCTCACGAGTTGATCCTGGCTTCTCTTCCAGAGTCGCTGATGGAGGAAGCCCTCCAGTTTGACAATGCCAAGGGAGTATGGGATTATCTTGATAGTCTATGTCAAGAAACTGATCAAATGAAACGTAACAAATTGCAGGTTGCGGTGGACAAGTATGAGTCCTTCCAGATGCTGCCTGGAGAAACCATCAAGGAGATGGAGGCGAGATTCAACGCCATCGTCAGCGAGCTAAAGTTCCTGGACAGGAAGTACTCAAATGAAGATCTTAATGCCAAGATCCTGTCCAAGATGCCCATGGAGGACTGGTTCGTGAAGACGACAGCTCTCAAGGAGAAGGACTTATCCCAGATGACTCCCAAGGAGTTATTTGCTCAATTGCAGGCACACGAGTGGGATATCCAGATAGTGAACAAGAATGAGGCCATCAGGAACATGGGATCCCCCAGCATCAAAGCTCAAGACGAAGCTTACTTCGTCAAGAAGGACTTCAAATGGAAGCACAAGAAGCCCTTCCATGCTGACAGACCTGCTGCCCAGCACAACCAGCAGAAAGAGATCCCAGCTACATCGGGATCTAACTCAAAAGACAGCGAGGGCTCTATCGCTGACCTTGAGCAGCAGATGAAACGACTGGCTGTCCTTCTGGAGAAAGCCAAGTCGAAGCAGGGAGTATCTCTGAGCTCAACTGACGGAAAATTCGTCAAGAGAGCTCCCCGTGCTTGCTACCAGTGCCAATCCCCTGATCATTTAAAGTTTGAATGTCAACAGGTGGACAAAAATGAGCGGGAAAGGCTAAAGAAGCTCTTTGAAGAGCGCGCCTCCAAGGCCGTTGCCAAGGCTATGCTGACCAGGACTGAAGTGCCTGACATACCCGACCATGATGATGGGGAGTATGCGTCAGACGAGGAGTCAGAAGAGGAAGCTCTACTGGCACTCATGGCAGCCTTTGGCGAGGAGTCAGCTGAAGGAAGTGCTGACAGTGAAGAGGCACTTGCAGCTGATGATCAGGTACAATCATCAGCTTCCCCAATGCATATCATGCCTTCTATCAGTTTAGACGATTCCGAGTCGCGTTGCTCCGACTCAGAAGCTGTCACTATAGACATTCTTCAAAAAGAATTTTTAAAATTTTATGAAATAAAGAATGTCTTGGCTGGCGAAAATGCTTCGCTGAAAGATCAAGTTTCTATTTTGACCAAGGAGATTGAAAAATCGAGGTCAGTCAGTGAAGAGCTAGCCACTTTGAAAAAGACTCACTTTGAGTTGCTCCAAAATTTTCAAATTATAAAAACTGAGCGAGATAATTTTCACAATCTCGTTCTGGAGCAAGAAAATAAAATAAATTTTCTAAATAAAGGCTCAAAAGACTTGGAAGCAGCTCTAAGTCATTGGAGAAAGCCTTCTGATAAGTCCGGGTTGGGATTTGAAAAGGATTTGAGCACAAACCAACCCGAACTCACAGCTCAAAAGGGTAAGGGAAAACTGGCAAATGCATCAGCACCAGCTGGTAATGCCAGTCAGTCCCGTGTGGCTGATCAGCATAGGAACCATAAGCCCAGATACATAGGTGAGTCATCAAGACAAAATCCTCAACTGGCAAGATCCTCTGCTGACAGGATGCCAGCATACCCGAAGACGCAGACTAAACCGAAATATTCTAAGGCTAGGAAGTCAGCGTCAGCTGCCAGTGGAATCCGACAGCCAGCACCAGCTGTCCAGAGATTCCACGCTCAACCTTACAAGTATGCCAGTTGCCAGCATGCTTACAAGGGATCCAAACCTCAGCGGAATACTGAGAGAGAGATATTTCCCGATAGGAGGAACATCTATCGGAGGCCTGAGCCCAATCAAAACCTTTTCTCAAGGGCTGGGAAGGCTAATCATCGTGGTCCACAATTCCAGAGACCACCAAGGCAACACAAGTGGTCGGAAAGAAATTTCCGACACCCTCGGAGGAAGAATACTTCCAGAGGAACCGCACACACAGCCACACCTTCCAAAAACAAATCCATGCATTATTTTAAAAGGAAGGGAAAGGCCACAAGTGATGTCAGCAAGGGTAACACCGAGCTGAAGATTACTCAAGTCTGGATTCCAAAAGGAATGATCCAGAGATCTAACCCTGCAGGACCCGCTGATGATCGGGGACCTAAATAATTTCATTTTCTTGCAGGAACAGGATCATGCAACACAGCTTCAGAGATCGAGCGAGTGGATCATAGATAGTGGTTGCTCGGCTCATATGACTGGTGAGGAGTTCCTATTTTCTGAGCTCACCAAGGTCAGAGGACCTCCAGTTATTTTTGGTGATAACTCCAAGGGCAGAGTTATTAGCAAGGGCTGCATCGAGAAGGATGATGTCAGAATTGTGAATGTATCCCTTGTCACCAATCTGAAACACAACCTCCTGAGCATCAGTCAGTTGTGCGACAATGGTTATACCATTGTGTTTGACAAATCAGGGTGCCAGATCAAGAATGAAGAGTCTGGCGAGACCAAGCTGAAAGGTGTCAGGAAAGGAGGTCTCTATGTTGTTGACTGGCAAAGCGGGAAGACTGATACATGCTTTGTAGCCACCAGTTCCATGGAAACTAACTGGCTGTGGCACAAAAGGTTAAGTCATCTAAATTTCAAAACTATTAATTATCTAACCAAGCATGATCTTGTAGATGGTCTTCCCAAGGGCGGGTTCAAGAAGGAAGGAATTTGCAAAGCTTGCCAGCAAGGCAAACAAACTAGGAAGTCCTTCAAGAACCAGTCGCCAGTCTGCCCCAGTACCAGTCAGGTACTCGAGTTGTTACACATGGACCTGTTTGGACCAGTAACACCGCAAACCATTGGAGGAAGACGATATTCGCTGGTGGTAGTCGATGACTACTCGCGCTACACCTGGGTAAAGCTTCTCAGATCCAAGGATGAGGTGAAGATCATTCTTCCAGAGTTGATCATCCAAGCTCAGAAACAGAGAGAAGCTGTGGTAAAGCGAATTCGATCAGACAATGGGACTGAATTCTGCAACAGTCTGCTGATGGATTTTTGCGCGGAGGCCGGGATCAAACATGAGAGATCTACTCCAAGGCAACCGCAGCAGAATGGACTGGCAGAACGTAGGAACAGGACGCTGAAAGAAGCGGTCCGGTCCATGCTGGCTGAGTCCGGCTTGGGACAGAGTTTCTGGGGAGAAGCGTTGGTGACTGCCTGCTACACTCAGAATAGAAGCGGGATCAACGACAGACTCCAGAAAACTCCCTACGAAGTGTACTTTGGTCGTAAGCCTTCTATAGCTCATCTTCGTGCATTCGGTTCACCATGTTATATCCATAATAATGGGAAGTCGAAGTTAAATGCTTTCTCGCCTAAGGCTGATGAGGGTGTGTTTGTCGGATATGGACATCCCTCTCACAAGGGCTATAGAGTATTTAACAAGACTACCCAGCTTGTGGAAATAACATGCAATGTTGTTTTTGATGAAGCTACTTTAGTGCGCAGGACCTTACGCCAACTGGCTGAAGATGTTCCTGAGGTCGAGGATGTCAGCGACCAGTTGGGCAGGAATTCTTCCGATGCTCAACCAACTGGTTCGACTAGACCTATGCCTGGATCATCTTCACAACCAGTTCCCTCGGTTGCCCATCAGCAAACCGGGCGGGTCGGTGATGCAAATGACCTTGCTGAGACCTTACACTCAATCTCCCTGAGTGGATCTAGCAAAAATCAAGGGGGAATTCCGACTGGAATCTTTGAGCCAGAAGACAACGATGAACCAGCTGGAATGGAGGTACCAGCTGATACTGACAACGTTGGTGAAGGTTCAGGAAGCCAGTCAGACAGTGGAGCTGATGAAGAAGTTCTAACTGGTGAAGGTCAATCGCCAGTTGCAGTTCCAACTCCGACTGGTGGAAATGTGGAAGCACCAGTCGCCAGGACAGATGAACCTATTTCACAGCCGGCACCAGCAGTCGCTGGTCCTCCCAAATGGCTGAGGGATCACCCATCCGATGCTATTCTCGGTGATCCGGAAGGTTCAGTCCAGACTCGACACGGCAGTGCGCTCCTAAGTTGTTTTATTTCTCAAATGGAACCTACTTCCATAGGAGTTGCGCTAGAATCTGCCTATTGGATCAATGCCATGCAAGAAGAGCTTGCTGAATTCACTCGCAATAACGTTTGGGACTTGGTGGAGAGACCATCACATCAGTCAGTGATTGGCACCAAGGGGTTTTCAAGAACAAGCGAGATGAGAATGGCACCGTGGTCAGAAACAAAGCTCGTTTAGTCGCCAAAGGTTACAGGCAGTGTGAAGGCATCGACTTTGATGAGACCTTTGCACCAGTTGCCAGAATGGAGGCGATACGGCTGTTCCTTGCGTATGCAGCGTATCACGGCTTCACGGTATTTCAGATGGACGTGAAGAGCGCCTTCCTGAATGGCGAGCTAAAAGAGGAGGTTTATGTCGAGCAACCTCCAGGCTTTGAAATTGGCACCAAGGTATACAAGCTGAGAAAGGCCCTGTATGGATTGAAACAGGCGCCCAGGGCTTGGTACGAAACGCTGTCACAATTCCTCACCAGCAATGGATTTCGGAAAGGGAAGATTGATAGGACTCTCTTTCTTCTCAAGGATGGTGGTGACATGCTAATGGTGCAGATCTATGTAGATGACATCATATTCGGATCAAGGAATATAACTCTCTGCGAGAAGTTTTCTCAACTGATGCAGACATCATTTCAGATGAGTATGATGGGCAAGTTAACATACTTTCTCGGACTCCAGGTCCAGCAGTCAGCTGATGGAATTTTTATCAGCCAGCGGAAGTATACGAAGGAGTTAATTCAGAAGTATTGCCCAGAGAAAACTAAGTCCCTCAGAATACCTATGAGCACCAGTTGTCAAATATTTCTTGATGAGCAAGGTGAATCAGTTGATCCTACCATCTACCGAGGAATCATTGGATCACTTCTCTATCTCACAGCCAGCAGACCCGACATCTCGTACTCAGTCGGAGTGTGTGCCAGATTTCAAGCCAATCCGAAAAGGTCACACATGGAAGCTGCAAAGAGGATAGTGAAATATCTGAAGGGGACTGAATCTCTTGGAATATGGTATCCCAGAAATGATGAGCTTACACTCATTGGATATTCAGATTCAGATTTTGCTGGATGCCGTATAGATCGAAAGAGTACCAGTGGTACGTGTCAGTTTCTAGGACACAAGCTAATCAGTTGGTTTAGCAAGAAGCAGCACTCAGTTGCTACATCTACCACTGAAGCTGAATATGTTGCCGCTGCCAGTTGCTGTGCTCAAATTATTTGGATCAAGCAACAACTGGAGGATTATGAAGTGGACACTGGCTGTGTTCCAATCTATTGCGACAACAACAGCGCTATGTGCATCACGAAGAATCCGGTTCATCATTCAAGAACCAAGCACATAGATATTCGACATCACTTCATACGTGATCATGTCGAGAAGAAGGATGTCAGCGTGGACTACATCAGAACTGAAGATCAACTGGCTGACATCTTCACCAAACCCCTTCCAGAAGCAAGATTCAAGGAGTTGTGCATCAAACTCTGTCTTATGGAGATTGATGTGAGCCCCAATGATGAGGAAGAATGAGTCCCAGCTCTCATTCTGTTCTTGATCTTCTGAAGGACGCTGATTACGACTAAGTCCAAGCTCTTAGTTGTTTTTATTTAAGTGGTATCTCAAAAGTGGTACCTACTGGCGGAACTTATCCCTCAAATGTCTAAGGAAACGAGTCCCAGCTCTCATTTCAATTTGCCAGCACAAACCATCAGTTGAAGCGAAATTGGGTCCCAGCTCCCAATTTTAAGCGATGATGAGGAGTGGATTTCCTGGAGAGAAGATTATGCGGAATCAAATTGAGTCCAAGTTGCCAGCACCAGTATGTGTATCAGTTGCCAACTGATAAAGAGGCCAACCAGTTAGGGGGAAGTGTTCAACTGGCATATGCTACTGATGACCAGTCAAGCCAGCTGTCTCAGAAAAGGCGGGATTGTTCAAATCCGACTAGCGTGTACAGTCCTCAGAATTTAATGCGGCATTTAATGCCACATTTAATGTGCACAGTGTCTGTGCAGTCCGACGCTTGGTTGCCACCAATCGCTGCGTGCCACGTCAGCTCCACGGCGTAGCCCACGTCAGCACGACCGCGCACGTCGTACAGGGAACCGGGCCTGCTGATGACCGTCGATCCTCGCTTGCTGAGCGTTGATTCTGGACGTCTGATCCTGCATGGCCCGAGTATAAATACCCGATCACTTCCTTCGGGTTAACCTTTATGTTTCCCTACTTTCAGAACCCTAATATCTTTCAAAATTTTCTGAACCTTGAATCTTTCTGAAGTCATGGCATCATCTTCTCAACCTCCAGCTGATAACCCTCCATCTACATCATCCTCGTCTGGTTCACCAGACTTACCAGTTGCTGAAGCTCATATGCCTACGTATACTGGCATAGTGAAGATCGAAGATATCGATTACACATATCCGTTCGCTCGATTGGTTCAGTTGAACAGGCCGGCGACCAGGCGACAGCTCTCAAACGCGCAGATTAGGGCTGCTCAGGTCCAGAAAGAGAAAATTTTGAATGAGAAACTGGCCGAGAAAAATTTCGGGGAGGAGCTGATGGAGATGATTGATCGAGAATAGCTCCGACAGTACCTCACGGCGACGCCCACGACTTTCCATCCCCACATGGTAGCCGAGTTCTACGCTCGGGCCGTGATTGCTGACGACAGGAAGTCTTTCACAACTTCCGTTTTTGGCCACCTGATCACCGTCATCGCCGAATACCTCGCCGCTCTGTTCAGGCTGAGGAATGAAGGAGAGGAAGTGGCCACATATCATCAGGATGATACGGTGGAATTCCGGAGGAGGTGGGCGCAATGGAAGAAGCCAGAAGTCACCGTCTTCCGGACTGGAATGAGGAAGTCAGAAATGGAGGAGTACTGGTAAATGGTGTGCGACATTGTAGTTCGCATGCTACAATGTGAAGTCGGCTCCTACGCCGAGTTAAGCCTGCGCAAGTTCTCGGTGATGTGTGCCCTGGTGGATGGAGTTCAGGGCAACTGGGCCGAATTTTTCTTTGGCAGGTTGCTAGAGAATGTAGACAGGAACACCACTGTTCCGACTGAAGGGAAATTTGCTCACGCCGTATCCTTCGGGCTGAGGATCAGCCACATCCTGGAGATGGAATTGGGTGATGGCATGGATCAGGGGGAACAGTTGGTTGGTTCCGACTTCATACCAGCCACGAAGGTGAAGCTGCCTCACCCAGATTACAAGAAGCCACGTAGGCTGAAAGGGAAGTCAGCAGTGGACCCTGCTGAGGTCGTTTCTGAGGAGGACTCAGAAGACCTGGGAGAGCCAGCACCAGTTATGGCTCACCCGCTGACAGCAGAGGCAAGAGCTCAGTTGAAGAGGAAGCTGGAGACAGAGTCTCTCTTCGAAACCATGGAAGGCGCGGTGGCTGAGGCGACTGGTATCCACCCACGGGATGTACAACTTGTACCAGTCACCAAGAAGCCATCCCACAAGAAGACTAAGACTTCCCAGCACCAGCAGCCACCGTCAGCAGTTGCATATGACCCTGAGTCTGGGAAGATCTCCATCCCAGTCAAGAAGTCCATTCTGGGACTGACTGAGGAAGAGACGCTGGAAAGGATGCCCCGTAAGCGAAAAAGGGTTCAGACCAGAGCTCAGAAACTGGTCGAGCAAGCAAAGAAGGAGCAGCAAGCTTCTCTTGTAAGGAAGAAACAGGCCCAGGCAAGGTTGAAGGCCTTGGCCGACCAGCGAAAAAGAGAGGCTGAGCTGGCAGCCCGCGATGAAGCCTTTGCACAGGTGCAGGCTGAGCATGAGGCCAGACGTCAGGCGGAACTGGCGGAGCAGGTGCGCCAGGTGGCCAAGGGCAAGTGGGATGTGCCCGAAACTTCCACAAGTGCGAGGCCACCAGCACGAGCACCAGGCGAGATCTTACCAGAAGACTCCTTTAACCGCCTGATGGTCATGGGTGCTGAAGAGGATGTACTATCCCTTGTGGATAAGTACCAGGAGGAGGAGGAGGTCGCTGAAGTCTCTCCACCCGCGCAAGGGGGTGGTGGAGGTGAAGAAGACCCACTGGCCGCGCAAGGGGGTGCCAGTGGAGGAGAAGAAGAGCGGGCGACCACCCCGGTAAAACTGGCGAGCTTCTCGGATGTCAGTTCTGAATCCGAGGATGCGGAGGAGCCAAGGGCTGAGGAGCCAGAGCAGGAGCCAGCTGAGGAGGTGACACATTACTCCATGGTGCAGAGGATGGAGCCAAGGGATCTGTTCCCAGACCTTGCTGATAAGGCTCGTCGTCCTGCCAGTCGCCCCCGATCCACAGATGCCTCGACATCAACTTCCGGGCGACCAGCAGCATCCTCTATATCACCAGCTAGGCGTGCACGTACTGAGAGGCGACCTTACATGCTCTGCATCCAAGAGCATCAACTGATTGAAGAGGATGCCTTCCAGTCGCTAGTGACAGGGGTACACCGGTGGGAGCACCGCGGGGACATGGCGTTTCTAAATTCACGAGTGCCTGAGCCTTCAGCATTCAACATCATCCCCTTCAGCGGACTCCCCCACCAGTCGGTATACGCTTCGAGGATTTTTGACTGGTGCCTGCCCCTGCAGCCAGTGGAATACTACAATTCCACTCTCTATGAGTATGCTGAAAACATCACGGTGGAGGTGGAGAATGCCGTCAATGACGAAATGATATCCAGCTACCGACGACTCTGGAGGGTGGATCCGGAACTATGTCTAGAGTTCCGGAGGTGGAGGATTTTTGACCGATGCCAGCGCCTGCTGACAGTGGAGCAGCGGGCGGTCCTTTATGCCAGGCTGGGTCTTGGCTACTGGAGATCGGAGGAGGAGTGGGCTAATGCTTTCATGGGCACTGATCCTGAATGCCCCCAGCAGTTGTCTACAAGGAGAATCAAGCGTCGCTTGCTGAAAATCGCTGAGTATAGGCAGCTGACTGGAAGCTCCGGCCTCCCGCCACTGAAAAGGATTAAGTTACCTTTCCTCCAGTTTCAAGTCACCAGTCGGGGGTACCAGCTGACGTACGCGCTCCGTCGCCTCAAAGTGCTGGTTACCCTCCCGAGGATCCCTCCCTACAATGCTATATTGTTCGACGTGGCTGCCTGCGCTTTGCTGGTAGACCACTTGGTAGAGGAGGATCCCTCTCGTGGTTTGTGGCTGACCCTTGCCGTCCCTCCTGTTCCAATTGTCTCGGGCGATCTCGTCCCTGATTCTATGGACTGGCAAGTGGTGGAATTCACAGCCCCACCCGTTGTTGAACAAGTACAGCCAGCTCCAGCAGCAGTGCCAGTAGTGGAGCCAGCAGCTGATGTCCAAGTAGTGGAGCCAGCAGCTGATGTACCAGTAGAGGAGTCAGCAGCAGCTGATGTACCAGCAGAGGAACCAGCAGCAGCTGCAGTGCCAGCGGAGGAGCCAGCCCAGATGGAGATATCAGCTGAATCCGAACCAGCAATGGCTCCTTCCGCAACAGATGTGCCCTCCTCTTCCATTGAAGTCTCAGCAATGCCAATCTCCGAGATCCATCCCCCTGCGCAGCTTCTTGCACTTATTGATGCCAGGATGGACCAGCGCTTCGCCAGCTTCCGCACTGAAATTGCTCAACAGATGGAGTCTGTCACCGCTGGAGTGTCCTCCTTTTTGGCGCGGATCCAAGAGGGGGAAAGTACGCGAGCACGTGCTGAGGCTGAGAGAGCTCGTCTTGCTGAAGAGGAGAGGAGGATTGCTGCTGAGGAAAGGGAGAAGAGCAGACAAGATATGGCAGCGCTCACTGAGATCCTGAGGTCGCTCACAAGCAGAACTCAATCACCAGGATCATCTTCTCAGCCATAGTCTAGCTTCTCTATTTTGTTGTAAGTATTTGTATCTCTAGACTAGTCAGTTTTCCTTCCTGTACATGTAATGCTACATCATTAATGGATTGATTACTGACAAGTTGATGACAATTCCTCATTGTCCAACAAATTGTCTAAGTATTTACTTACCAGCTGAACTTACACATTCAGTGTAATCAGCACCAGCACTCGTATCACACACTTTAAATCTTTTTGCTCTGATCTCAATTTTCATATTTTAAACGAGCAATATCTCTCCTGGTTTGAGGGGGAAGATTTTAGTTAGAGCTGATGTGAGGAAGTGGTTTCATGGGTTTAGATCTGATAGGTTTATTTTGTAAAACCCTGAAATACTTTGTAACTTTCCTCATCAGCTGAGTGCTCGCTGGTTAGGCTTTGATCGCACCAAAAAGGGGGAAATTGTTGGGAAATTTGGCTAAGTTTCCTTTCCCCAGTAGCTACTTGTTTAGATTCTAGTTTTGGTGTTTTGGTGGATCAAATCCTAAGTCCTACCAGCGTCAGTTTGTCTCTAGAATAGCTCTAGTTCTCAAATGTAAAGTCCTGTTTAGGTCTCTTTTGAGTTGTAAGTCGCAGCTGATCAAGACTCATGCTGGCCACTGTTCACCAGCATGAGAAGTACTTAGCACTGGTATTGTTCACCAGTTGGAAAAGTCTCATCCGAAGGCGGCTGACAAAGACTCATGCTGACACTGTTCATCAGCATGAGAAAGAGCTAATGACTGGCTACTGTTCACCAGTTGGGAAGGTTTTCATCAGCAGGCGGCTGACAAACCTTACCAGCAGAATAAGTGTTCTCACTGACACTGTTCACCAGCGGTGTAGACACCAGTCATGGGAGATTCCAAGAGTTAACATCAGACATATTGGTAGACTTAGATTGTGCCAGCGCAAGTCACCAGCAGAGACTGCCAGCACAAGATCACCAGAATGATCTACCAGTCGGATGTTACCAGCAGAATTACAGATTCTCTCTCCCAGAGTCTTAGAGACAAAAAGAAGATTCGTCGAGGAATTAACTGACAAAGTATGACTTTAAGGAAGGATACCTTAAAGTCTATCAGTTCAAGACACCAGTTCCGATTCCTCGTACTGATGAATAGTGCCATTCTGACATAAAGAGATCAATGTCAGATAAAGTGGACAAAAGCATGGCGCTTTCCGGAAATTCCTACCTGCCGCCGTCTGAAGGACATGCGAGGACAGAGACCTTTTCCGGATGTGTCCAAACGGCTAGAAGATTTGAATGGGATCCCGCGTCTATAAATAGGTCGGAACCACCAACATTTAAGACGCTGGCTAGCTTGCTTCCATCAACATCCAATACTCTTCTCTCTCGCTCAACTACCGAAAGTCAGAAACTTTATTGCAAGCAAGCAGAACACTTTCGAGGCCTTTCTAAAGGCTATCCGTGTGTTGATTTATCAAACACGAGACTTCAAGCTTCCAGCTTGTAAGTTACTGATCTCTTTGGTGTTCTTTCTCTTCTGAGGAAGTTCACAGCAGCTCTTGTGCCAGCCAGCACTTGAGTTATTACGGGCTTTTGCCGTATTGTGAAGACACGTTCTTGGGAGAACTAAACACCCAGTGAAGCTGTGGAGGTTGAAGTGACGTGCTCGCACTCCACCAGCTGATCAGAGTTGAAGAAGGACAAGGCCGGGAGCGGTTGATCTAGTGAACTGGTGGACGAGGCATTCACCAGCTAGAGATAGATCGTAGGACGCTTGTACCTGATTACTCTATAGTGAATTTCCAGTGCTACGACTGGAGAGTGGACGTAGATCAGTTGATCGAACCACTATAAATCCTTTGTCTTTTATCAGCTTTCTGCATTTCATACTGATTTAAAACCCAGCACCCAAGTGCTGGTATATATCTGAAAACTGATATAACTGTGCAAACAAGGCTAAAAATATTCTAAGTCTTGAGCTACCAGCTGACGAGCCAGTCGCCAGTCAGCTGAGTACGCAGAGTGCAAGTTGACTTACCAGCTGACAAGGTCCCAGTCAGCTGAGTAACCAGCAGAGTGCAAGAAACGATTATCCACATTTTCCGCTGCCAAGTTATACCCTGATAATCCGGGACCAACA
>JAPKLW010009249.1:0-12427 GCA_026898455.1 Plectranthus barbatus | reverse complement strand
TGTACATAATATACCAATCATAATGCTTTCAGTATATAAATCCATCAGGTGAGGGGATGTAACACCCCAAACTTAATTAAGCATGTAAAACTAAATTTATTTAATAAAGTGAATTTCTGTAATTCTAGAATATTCAAAATTTTATTAACTTCAATGTGGATAATTCAATTTGATATTGAG
This sequence comes from Plectranthus barbatus, assembly GCA_026898455.1. NCBI lineage: Eukaryota > Viridiplantae > Streptophyta > Magnoliopsida > Lamiales > Lamiaceae > Plectranthus > Plectranthus barbatus. Next base: position 12,247 of record JAPKLW010009249.1, on the reverse strand, counting down.
TTGGGTTATATCATTAATTGGAGGAATTATCAAGTTGGTTTAATGAGATTATACGAGAATGGGTGAATTCATGAATATTGTAAGATTCATGAAATGGATTGGTTATATTATAAGGTGAAATAAATCATGAATTATATTTTGGATTATATTGGATTATAAACATACTTAGACTTATATGATGTGGGATTGTATATCATATGAGGAGTATATATAGGAGGTAGAAGCATAGTATAAGTTTTTCCACCATATTCTATAATCTAGAGAGAGAGAGAGAACCACTCCCAAAACCCTCCCCCAACTCGTCATAATACTTTCCGGCCAGATTCCGGTCGCCTCCGGCCATCCCCGGACCAGCCACCACCACCATTCAAAAGCCTGTTATGCGAGCTTCGTGTTGATATAAAGAAGTCGTTGTGAAGTTGATTGTGGACGGAGAAAACCTAGAGAGAAGGTAAGGTGCTTAATTGAGTTAAAATTCGGGTTAAATTGTTGAATCTTGTTTAATCGAGCTTGAATCCGTGTTTTGACGATGTAGAAGTGTTTCCCGTCGTGTGAGGAGTGTTCGGACAGTCTGAGACGAGTATTTGGTTGCCAGAAAAGCCGCCGCCGCCGTCAACCTTGAGAACTCCGGTGAGCTCTCGTTTTCCCCTCGTTCCTTGTATATTTTTGGTGTTGGTTGGTATATTTGAGTTCCTTGTAATCTTGGGAATCGATTGGTATAATTGCATGTATGATCGGAGGCCATTTGGCAAGTCGCCGGAAGTTGCAGTCGTGGGCAACGGAGTTCTGGAGAAGATGACTCCTGTCGATCGACAGAATGAATGTCGATCGACAGGGAGGTCAATTGATGGTAGAATATCGAACTGATCCTGTCAATCAACAGAAGGCGTGTCGATCGACATGGAGTTCGATAGAAGAGGTATAGCGAGCCACTCCTGTCGATCGACAGGGTGGGTCGACAGAGATGTGTCAATCGATACAAAGTGTGTCGACCAGGGGTGTATCGATTGGGAAAAAGGTTGTGTCGACTGAGGGTGTGTCGACTGACACAAAGCCTTGTCGGTCGATACAGGGGCTTGAAAGGAAGATCCAATTTATGATTTACAATTCAATCCTAATTCCTTAAAGTCTCGATTGATTATACTTAAGATACTACTGTCCTAGATCTTTCGTACTGACTTGAGTATCCCTAAACAATTGTAGGAGGTTGAAAGCAGAGTCAGTTGAGCTCTCACTAGCAGAAGAAATCTAAACTTAAAGCCAAACATCAGGTGGGAAACTATTTCAGTATAAACGAAATGTGTGTTTTCCTTTCGAAAATGTGTTAAAAAATGTTTTGTTTTGAACTGAGAATTGCTATGTGTTGAGGTTCGATTTGAATAAAGAATCTGAGCCCCGAGAACAATGGATAGTACGAAAATAATACAAGAATTAAGCGAACTCGACTATCTGTGATGAAATACAAAGAATATAATTGACTAATCTATCTAACTATTTGTTGAGTTTGATGAAAAATTTGGTAGCGCAGTTACAATTAGCGGGTGTGATCTGAGTGGAAAAATTCATCCCCATTTCAATAGCTTGAGGGGACATATATAGGAGTTGCTTTACTCCTAGGGTTTTCGCACCGTTCTCAACTACTTGAAGTCGAGCCCGCGAATCTCGGGGTGGTTTGTTGATCGTGGGGGCTTAATGGTTCTGAATCTCTTGCGTGATAGCCGTTGGTTCGCCCGTTGATCCTTGATCGTTGGGAGAGGCACACGATTTTATGTCAAGCTTCTTCCTTTGCCATACAAAGTGTCATCGAGCTTGCCCGAGCAGCCAACGGTGCTGATCGAACCTCTTTTAGCACTATTCGAACCGCTTCTATTACTCGAACTGTTGATTACTTGATCTGACTCAGTTCGAACTTGGTATTCTTGGGTCGATAATGGGCCCAGCCTATGGTCAGGCCCTCGCCCGGTGCTTCTGTTGGGTTGGATCCAGTCTGAACCTCTAACAATAGCCCCTTTGACTTAATCGGTTAGGTCTGTCGTAACTGGTTAAGTCAAAAAATTAATGGTCCGATATTCGGATATATTTCCCAGGTGTGGCCCTTCGGACTGCCTCAAGGGTGGTCCGGTATTATTTGGGTGCTTTTCGAGCACCTCTCGGCTTCAAGGAACGATTCCTCTGTGGGAGTCTTGGCCTGTGCAGCCACAGGAAGCTGCTACGAGTGTCGTCGCCGCGGGCCCGAATCCGCGGCGTTTGTTCGAGGCAGTTCGGGGTCTGCCTTATTAATTTTCTGGCCACCTGGTGAGCCCCTGATGAGTTTTGCCTCATGATTCTGGGGCTTTACACGGTACGTGTTTGGGCGTGAAGCCCCAAGGGTCGATGAATTGCCCGACGTTTATTCGAACTGCTTTGAGCGAGTTCGTTTTTTAGCGGATTATTTTTGTCGAGCTTCTTTTTATCGAACTACCCTTAACGGGTTTGAAATTTGGGCGCCAAAAGTCAGTGGCAGTTGCATAATTTTTGCGAAAGCCGGGGGCGGTTTTTGGAGAAGTTGAGGGGGCATTTTGAGTTATAACCGTCGTTTGGGATTCGCGTCCCTCACTTTCCCCCACGCAAACACTTTACTTCCCTCTCTGTGTGATTTCTGGCAAAACTTCGGTTCAACTTTCGGCGATTAAGATTCTATTGTGGTCTCGACTCTTTGGACGATTCTCCCCTCTTTCCTCATTCCACAGGTAAGATCGGCGGTGCCTTTTCATTCTGATGCGTTTTCCTTTTCCCTTCTTCTTGTTGATTTTTGTGGTTGTTGCCTTCGTCGTCGAAACTGGCTTTTTCAATTATTTTTGATGAGTTCTGACCCCCAGGATCGTGAGGGTTCGATGCCGCCCTTCACCCCTTCGCCGCCTAGGGTTTTTAATGCCCAGGATTTTACTGGTCCCGATTGGAGTCTGCTGTTCCAGGGGCCTGAGAGGGCCGGTCCCAGCGCGAGCCGCGCTGCTTTTAGTTCAGAGTCCGACTCGGCGGATAATAGGGTCTTGGCCGAGGCATTCGGGGGGTTGGAGCGGACGATTACAGGCAGAGAGACCGGTGGTTCTGGCCAGGTAGCCGGTGATGAGGGCGAAGAGTCTGAGGAAGTGGTGGAGGAGCCCGAGCTGGCCGGAGATTACGTCCTTCCGGAGGATTGGCGGACCCACCGGGTGTTGGGCGCTATGTCTTCGGTCACCAAGGAGGCTTTGTGGGCTCTGGCGGACACCGTCCCAATCAAGGACGTGAAGTACTGCATACCCCGCCAGTCGAACCGATGCTTTGACCCTCCTCCCGGCCATGTGGTGTTTTATACGGCGGTGATGGAGAATGGGGTAGGATTGCCAGTGCACCCCTTCTTTTCGGAGGTACTGGCCTCCTACAACCTTTCCCCCTTCCAGCTCGCACCGAACTGCTGGTGCCACCTGGTTGGGGTTTTTCTGATGTGGATGGACCTCGGGTTGATGTTCCCGACTGTCCGGGAGTGGCATTACATGTACCGCTTCAACCAGTGCACCGACAAGCACTACTATTACTTCACTCGGTGGCCCACTGGGACATCGACATTGATCAAGAAGCCCCCATCAAACTCACCGGGTTGGTGGACGAGCTTCTTCTACCTTAGGATGAATGAAGAGCGTCCTGAGTTCATCCGACACGGCGGTGTCCCGATCCGTGGGTTTCTGGTTCCTTGCGAACTAGTTCTAATATTACTTTCCTTTTCTCTGACCCTATACTTTGTTCTCCTGCAGATCATCCTCGCCCGGCGCTTTCCCCGGAGGAGCAGGCCAGGGTAGATTAGGCCTACGACGTTATTGTCGGCGACAGGGAGTGGGCTGTCGTGCAAAACGGGCGCTTTGTCACTTCGACCACCTACCTCACCGGGATAGGGGAGTTGTACGCCCTGCCAGCAGAGATGACGCGCCGTCGTCCCAACATTCCCCCGGACCGGGTAGCGACGGCTCTCAGGGACAAAAAGAGAGCGAGGGATGAGGAGGAGTCCCGGTGCCAGCCTCCTAATCCTCCAAAGCGGCCGGAGCCCGAGAAGCAGATTCCACCTCCTCCGCCTCCTCCACCGCCCTTCCAGCCCCAGGAGGGGGTATTGGTCGAGACGACCCACCTCCAATCCCGCCAAGAGGTTCCGCAGAGGATCGACGACCGGGAGAAGCGGAAGAAGAGGAGGTCGGAGGAGTCCAACCGCCGTAGCCGCCACCGCTCCGGAGACCACGGGTCGAGGCGGGAGGACCTTGGCAGGTCTGTTGTCCCCGTTACAACTTCGCCAGACCCGGTGGTGGATGCGTTCCTTGTCCGCGCGCCTCAGAGAGTGACCAACCCTTTTGCCGTGGACCAGGCGGGGACGGCCCAGGCGCATCTCGCTCGATATCAGCTCCTTCAACTCCAGGTGCATCTTTATCTCTGTTGGCTTGTTCGTTCTTGGAACTGCGCATCTGACTTTCTTGTATTTGCAGTCTCAGATGGAGCTCGACGCCATCCGTCGCGAGCTCGACGTATTTGGCGACAAATGCGTTGGGGAGATTTTCACTCTTCACAAGGAGCGAGACTCCTTGAAGAAGTATGTGGACTCCCTGAACGAGAAGCTCAATCAGGCGGAGGATCGAATGGCCGTGGCGGAGGGAAGGGCTGAAGCGGCGAAGAAGGAGGCGGAGGCCATTCAGGCCGAGCTCGAAGATGCTCGTCGGGTGGCCTCGGAGGCCAGGGCGGACGCGCTGAAGTTGGTCGCGGACCTGAAAGTGAGGAACGATCAGCTCCTCTCTCTTGACTCTCGGCTAAAGACTCAATGTGAGAGCTACACGACCGAGGTGGCAAAGTACGAGGAGGGGATCGCTCTCATGCAGACGCGCGAGGGACTGGATTTCAGGGCCCTCATCACTTCCCCTCACTTCGCTGAGACGTATGAGGTATGCCTTCTTACGAATTTATCTCTATCGAACTGCCTTGACCAACCTAACCTTCTTGTAGACTCTCTCCGAGCAGGTCGAGAGTGAGGTCCGGGAAAGGATTGCTCGGAAGTTCCCGGACCTTGACCTCAGCGTCTTGGATGAGCCTGAGCCCGAGGAGCAAGAGCGGGTCCTGGAACAAGAGCGGGAGCAGGGCCTTGAACGGGAGTAGGAGTCCGAGCAACATATAGAGCGGGATCAGAAGTTGCTTGAGGACTCCTCCCAGAGGGTCGATGGTCTGAAGGAGCGGGTTGAGCCAACATCTGACCAGACCTCGAACCAGGGACCTGGCCCGTCTCAAGACGACTCTGCTGCCGCCTAGTTAAAAAATCTTTTGAACATTTACTCTTCTGTACGAACACTTTATTTCTTGCACGAACAATTTAATTTTCCTGTATCGTTATCTTTACTTCGATGAAAGGATGTTCTTGTTTTCTTTTGCCATTTGATATTTGTTTGGATTTCTCCAAAACAGTGGCGGTCGGGGTGGGTGATGCCGAGGCATCACCCCTCCGATGCTTAAGTTAGTGATCGATCTCAGAAAAATAAGAATAAATCGAAATGAGATAGGATAGGGTGTGTTTATCTGGAATGAGCTCGACCGTTCCTTGTGCCGGTAGTTTTAGCGGTCTTTCTTTCATTTCTACAAAGGAATTTGTGAGGGGTTGGGCGATGCCGAAGCATCGCCCCTCCGACGCTCAAGTCAGTAGCTGATTAAATTCTAAATAGGAATTGAAAGTAGGGTAGGGTTTTAGAGAGGCGTATCTGGGAGATCGAGTTCATCGATCTCGTTCCCCTTAGAAATAATAATTCTTAAGGTGCTTGATGTTCCAGCTGTTTCCGATGTCCCTTCCATCGTGGTCTTCTAGGTGGTAAGCGCCTCGACCTACAACTCTGGTGACCTTGTACGGGCCTTCCCACGTGGGTGCGAGCTTTCCCTGGCTTTTATCTTTAGTGTTTTGAAAAACTCTCCTCAATACCCAGTCTCCTTCCTTGAAAGTTCGCATACGGACTCTCTTGTTGAAGAACATTTCGACCTGCTTCCTTCTCTGGGCCATGTTAAGTAGCGCTTGATCTCTTTTTTGATCGATCAGTTCCAGGTTCTTGAGCATTTTCTCACTGTTTTCTGCCTCTTGACAAGTTTCCACGCGTAGACTGCTGCCTCGAACTTCTGCTGGAATGACGGCTTCTTCTCCGTAAGCTAGGGCAAACGGGGAGCTTCCTGTTGATGTCCTTGGAGTGGTTCGATAGGCCCATAGGACCCCTGGTAGTTCTTCTACCCACTTCGATTTGTGTGCTTCGAGTCTTTTCTTCATTGTTGCCATGATGGTCTTGTTTGTAGATTCGGCCTGTCCATTAGCCTCCGGGTATCTTGGTGAGGAGAACACAAGCTTGATATCATATTGTTTGCAGAATTCCTGCACTCTTCGCCCCGTAAATTGTGTGCCGTTATCTGTCCTGATCTCCTTGGGCACCCCGAATCTGCAGAGGATGTGGGTCCACAGGAATTTGATCACCTCTTGCTCTCTTACGTTGGCGAAGGCTTCTGCTTTGACCCACTTGGTAAAGTAGTCAGTGGCTACCAGGATGTACTCTTTCTGTCCGACTCCTTTTCGTAGCTTCCCCACTATATCCATCCCCCAAGCCATGAAGGGCCATGACGCGATCGTAGCATGAAGTGGTTATGCATGGCTTTGATTCGTGACTTCGAACCTCTGGCATGCTTCGTACGTAATTCTTAGCGTCTTTCCACAGTGTTGGCCAATAGAAGCCTGCTGATGTTACTTTGTGTGCCAGTAGTGTAGCCCCTTGGTGACTTCCGCAGTCCCCCTCGTGAATCTCCATGAGGATCGTTTGCCCCGTGGAGGGTTCGAGGCATTTGAGCAATGGTCCTTCGACTGATCTCCTGTACAAGTTCTCATTGTAGATTGTGTATTTAGCTGCTGACCTGGTTATTCGCACTGCTTCAGTTCGATCTTCAGGTAGGGTCCCAGCCTTGATGTTCTTTTGTATGGGTTCGATCCATGAGTCGCCAATTGTCAGATCCATGACTTCATTTTTCGGGGCGGCTGGTTCTTCGGCCCATGTTATTACAATGGGCCTGTTCTGCCTTAATTGCTTGGTAGAGGCCAGATTTGCTAACGCATCTGCTTCGGCATTTTCCTCTCTAGCGATGTGCTTTACTTCACAGTCTTCGAATTCCTCTCTTATCCTTCGTGCCAGGTTGCAATATTTTTGTAGTTTGGGCTCTTTGACCTGGAAGTGGTCCTCCATCTGCATGACCACAAGTTGCGAGTCCCCTTGTATTTGTAGGCGGCGGGCTCCTAGTTCTCTTGCGAGCTGCATTCCTCGCACCAGTGCTTCGTACTCTGCTTCATTGTTCGTGGCCTCAAAATTTAAGCGGATGGCTCTCTCAAACACTTCCCCCATCGGGCTTCGGAGCCTTATTCCCGCTCTGTTCCCATGAATATTGCTTGATCCATCTACCTGTAGGATCCAAGGCTCTGCGGCTGTTTCCTTGATCTCCAAGCTCGCTACCTCTCTCTCTGCGTCGACCTGGAGATTGGTGGTAAACTCGGCGATAAAATCGGCCAATACTTGTGATTTGATTGTAGTCCGTGGCTCGAATTTGAGGCCGTATCCTCCAATTTCCACTGCCCACTTTAATAGTCGCCCCGACAAACTTGGCTTCGAGAGCAAAGTCCGCAGTGGGTAAGATGTGACTACCCTAATTGGATGAGATTCGAAGTATGGCCTCAACTTTCGCGATGTCGTCACCAGTGCCAGTGCCAGTTTTTCGAGCGCTGTGTACCTTGTCTCAGCGTCGAGCAGTAGCTTACTCGCGTAATGTACTGGCCGCTGCTTCCCAGCAACTTCCTTAACGAGGACCGCTCCGAGTGCGTGTTCTGACACGGATAAGTAGAGCAGTAATGTTTCTGCCTTTTCCGGCATGGATAGTAGTGGCGGATTGGCTAGGTAGTCCTTCAATTGTTCGAGCGCCCTCGCACACTCGTCTGTACATTCAAACTTCTTTCCTTTCCGAAGCACCTGGAAGAACTTCTTTCCTTTCCGAAGCACCTGGAAGAATTCGTGCGTGCGGTCCGAATATCTAGATATAAAGCTGTTGAGTGCTGCCAATCGGCCTGTGAGTTTCTGGACCTCCTTTGGGCTTCTTGGGTGTGCGATCCCCCTGACTGCCCGTATTTGAGTGGGATCCGCCTCTATTCCTCGCATGGTGACCACATGTCCCAAGAATTTTCCTGATGCTACCCCGAACGTACACTTCGCGGGGTTTAACTTCATCCTGTATTTGTTAAGAATCTCGAAAGCTTGTCGCAAATGGCCCACGTGATCGTTCGCAACTCTTGATTTTACGAGCTTATCATCAATATATACTTCCATTGTCTTCCCAATAAGTGGTTCGAACATCTTGTTCACGAGCCTCTGATATGTTGAGCCCGCGTTTTTAAGTCTGAACGGCATGACCTTGTAACAGTATATCCCTTTACTCGTCATGAAGGTTGTTTTCTCTTGATCTTCGGGGTGCATAAGGATCTGGTTGTACCCCGAAAATTCATCCATGAAACTTAGTAGCTCGTGCCCTGAGGTTGCATCGACAATACAGTCGATGTGAGGTAATGGATACGGGTCTTTTGGACATGCTTTGTTCAGGTCTGTGTAATCCACACAGACCCGATTTTTTCTGTTCTTCTTCTTGACTACCATGACGTTGGCGAGCCACATCGGGTGTTTCACATCCTTTACAGACCCAATGTCTAATAATTTCGTCCTTCTCTGTTGTACAGGTCTGTGGTTCGGATCGACCTGTAATTTATGCGTCATCACCTCTGGGTCGATGCCTACCATATCCCTTTGCGACCATGCAAATACTGTCTGCTCAGCACTGAGAAACTCGATTAACTGAGTCTGGATTTCAGGCTCCAACCCGGCTCCGATGTTTGTCTTCTTCTCTGGGTCAGTCGGATCAAGTTCGACTTCCTCTATCTCTTCTGATTCCCCCGCTGGGGGTAGTTGTTCGCTTTTGGCGAAATGTTGTTGAGCACATATGATAAGTTCATTATTTCACTCACTTATCTATATTATTTTCCTACTATTTTAAGTAGATTTATTGAGTTTATATATATAATTTATGCATGAATAAATATTAGGTGGTATTAGGCGTATTTTGGTATCTGTGCAGGTTTTTAAGCCTAAACTCACGAGAAAACCGTTCCGAAAGCAGTGACGTGTAAGAGTAGCAGTGAAGAGTTTTTCCACAGGATGAATTCGAGCTATTGGTGCATGGCAATGGATGATGCTTTGAGTTAGCTCTCCAACGCAACTGGAATCGGGCCAATCGGAGTTCGGAGGAGGAAGTTATGGCCAAAACCGTGAGACCGTGCAGAAAGGGCGAGAAGCTGCATCGACAGACGCCAATCAACATCGATCGACGCCGACCAGGAAGCCACGTCGATCGACGTGGATCAGCCACGATCGACGCGAGCGAGTCTGCTGGAGCGAAAATCTGATAAAAATCGGATTTATTCATATCTTTAGCCCTAGATTTGATATGATACACCTCCACCTCTATATATAACCTTGTAAAATCAAATTTTAAGCATTCCCCATTTCAGATTTCAGATTTTAGAGATTCCAAGAGTTTTTAGGTTTATGTTTGAAGACATATATTTGTGGGAAGACATTCAGACCCAAGTTTTTATGCAATTCAGGTTTTATCTTTCTATGATGAATATTACTCTGAATATGTGTAACTAATCTCTTGCTCAGATTCTAGGGTTTCGAATTATCAATGTATACATGTTTGATTAATTGAATTATTTTCCCTTTCCCTTCGTAGTTTGTGAAATCTGTGCTTATTCATAATCTTGATTTACTGATCACATCTTAGGATTATCTAGTTGATTACTTGAGACGTAACTGTGATAGTTTTCAATGGAAAGAGATTTTCACAATATAATCTGATTTCTTGTCGTAACTGAAGGAGATCGATTGTAGGGATAAATCTGTAGATCTTTGGAGTTAGTTAATTTATCTTGAGACCGAGCGGAGATAGGTAATTAATTAATCTACTTGATGAATTGTCAAACAAAGAAGTTCATAATATTTTTCTGATGTTTCACTACGAAGAGGAATTAAAATTGGGAATTAATCAATTCAGTCATCCATGTCATACTTGATAGGTAGATATCCCTGGAATCTGTGCTCCTCTTATTTGAATCTAAAAGCCTTTTAATTTCCTGTTTAATTTTCATTAGCAAGTATTGCGATTTTCAAAACAACCAAAACTTTTTAATTAATTTTCTTGACCAGTATTTTGAGAACTTATGATTTAGTACTTAAGGTTTTTCGTTGCTTCATTCCCCTGGATCGATAACTTTAGGGTTTACAAATTTATTTGCCACTATTTCTATAATTAATCTGTAGAAATTACAGTGATCAACATACCGCCTTGAAGCTTGCATAATAACATTCTTTAGCGGAATTTTGTTAACCTCGGATCATGCAAACTACCCCAGCCGTTGGGAACTTGACTACTTGGTGAAATATCGAGGGAACAGCTTTCAACTGATGCAGCCATGGTCGTCCTAGCAGGGTGTTATAAGCGCTAGGAGCGTCGACGACCATGAATGATATGTCATAGTGCGTTCCCCCACAATACGTCGGGAGGACTACTGTCCCGATTGTCATCTGGACGCCGCCGTTGAAACCGATCAATGGGGTTTGTGACCGAACAATCTTCTCCTCGGGGATTTTCATCTCTTTAAGTGCATGCATGAATAGGATGTTCGCCGAACTCCCATTGTCTACCAGGATCCTCTTCACGAGGCAGTTCGATATAAGCAGTGATATCACCAGAGCATCATCGTGAGGATGGCTCAGCCCCGGTATTTCTTCGCTGGTAAATTCAATTGGGTGGTGACCCGGGTTTTTTCGTGGGGCCATAACCTCTTCTCTGGTTAACCTCCTAGCTCTCTTGGCTGCGGATTTAGTGATTCCGATGATTTCTGATCCCCCGGTTATGCAATTGATAGTTTGAACCGGTACCGACGATTTTGGTGCGCCTGCCCTTTCGGGCCCCAGTTCGTCTGTCCACTTCTCCCGAGTCCATGTCTTCTTTCCCCGGTCTGAAAAATATTCAGCCAGATACCCTTTCTTAAGGAGCTCGACCACTTCGCGGCGCAGGGCGCGACAGTCCGCAGTGGTGTTACCGTGGTCGTTGTGGAATTTGCAGAACTTCTGTATATCGCGCGCGGACGGATCGGCTTTCATCTTCGGAGGCCACTTCACTTTTTCTGGCATTCTTCAGAGTACATTTTGCACCAAATTGGCTGGCGCGATCGAGAGTGTGTACTCTGGGATATACGGCCCCAGGTGATTAATTTGAGGTGGCTTGCTGTACGGATGCGACCTTGGAGGACGCCTGTCTCTTTGCTCTCGGCGGCCCTCTTCTCGCGCACTGGGTCTTCCACTGTTGCGGCGCGCCCGTCGGTAAGGTTCATCCTCCTCCCACTTGATGAGCGCCCAGGCGCGATTTAGAGCATCGTCCATCGTCCACCTGACTCTTGGTACAGGTCAGAGTCTACGTCAAGACCTTTTGTGAAGGCTCGCAAGACGGTACTGTTGGGGCAGTTGGGCACTGCGACCAGCTCCTTGTTAAATCTCGACAGGTACGCCCTCAGGGGCTCTCCCGGTTTCTGGATTACAGTATAGAGATTGTCCGGGTGCTTGTCGAGGTGCCTGCTGCTCGAATATTGCCGCAGAAACAACTAGTGTAGTTCGGCAAAGTTAGAGATCGAACTTTGGGGCAGATTTATAAACCATTGGAGGGCAGGCCCTGTCAAGCTCGATCCGAAGCTCTTGCACATACATGCCTCCATCAGGGCCCCCGGAATTGCCAATGCCAACATTTTCTACCGATAAATGGCTATATGATTTTTTGGGTCCGAGGTTCCATCGTAGAGGACAAAGCTAGGTGGGGCGAACCTGGCCGGGAGTTCGGCCCCGGCGATATCTGGTGAGAAAGGGGATTCTGCATAACTTTCACGTGGGATTGTCCTCTCCGGCGCGGGGAGCCCTGGGATCTTGGATAGCAGCGACTCGAGATGACCGAATCTTTGCTCGAATCTCCGCTCGATCTGCTCAGTTGCTCGGTCTGATTCTCGAGGATCGGCGGATCCTCTGGGGTTCTCTCGGTGGTTGCTTCTCCGGCACGATCAAACTCCGCCTCTAGATTTCTTGTGGGGTTGCCG